>JASKGM010031861.1:0-25354 GCA_034509205.1 Ceratonia siliqua | reverse complement strand
AAATTTTCTAAAAAGCACTTTTATATGTCATTTTTAATAATTTTACATGCTCAAAAGTAGTTTTATATTTTTGCATCTAAACACAAAACATCTACTTTTTTCAGTAAAATTACTTCTGCATAATTACATCCAAACACTAAATACTTGCTTTTTTAAAAAAATCACTTCTATTTGAAGCATCCGCTCAAAAGCACAAGCCCATCCAAACACCCCTTAGAGCTTGGTCCTTAAAAGTTAAAAACTGATTTTTTTTTTTTGGAATTTACTCGCTTGGCTTGTTTCTAAAAATATCTTGAACATTATACCCTTATGCCAAATCTTGAAAAGTCAAAGCCTTTACTATATTTTTTTAATTATTTGGGTATTCCATGCATTGCAAGAACATTATGCACAATTTATATTTTAGTTTAGTTTTCTAAAATCACTCCTTTTTATTATTTGGGCACAATGACGGAATTAAGTATTATGAATTAGGAGCAGTGACGGATCGCAGGTGGCCTGCCCCCTCCAATTTTTCTACTCCTTCAACTGCAACCTGCAAACAAACCATCCATGCAAACAATTTTCATATTATAAACTATGAATCAACTTGATGAACAATTAATTTCTTTTAAAGGATATTGAATAATTAAAGTTTTAAATTTATGAATAATTAATTTATTAAAAAGTGAATATTCTAATTTCTTTTTCTTAAAAATCGTGAATAAATTAAAGTTTTACATTATTTAATAATCAAAACCTGCGATATGCCGTATGCCCTTTTCTTTTTCTTATTAGTCAAGTCAGACTCCACCTTCCAACTCCTAAACCCCAAGTTGGGTAAGCAAATCAAATGGGCGCGGGCCACTTGGCTAAGTTAGCTTATGCCTTATACGACCATACTGGGTTACCGGGAAAGCAAAATAATATTTTTCTGATCTTAGAAGCTATTTTCGGTGGGAAAAAAAAAAATTCCCATTCTTTCTTCTGCGCTTTCTCATCTTTGATTGCAGATAGAGAAAGAGAGAAAAAAATTCATTTCATTTCGGTAACCATGTGGGTAGAGATTATCTGTGGCTTGATTGTCTACAAATTGTTCAGACGCTTCTTCTATGACGATGACATTTTGGATGTTGAATACTCTGATTCCAATGCTCTATTCATGGTCGCTGATAGGTAAGCTTCTCAGTTACTTTTCAACATTTCATGTTGCTTAGAAAATTTGAATAAAATGTCAAATGAAAATTGAAACCTAGCTGCATTTAATTTACGACGATTTTACTGCTTAAAAATTGAAGCAATTGGGAGAAGGAAGAGGAGAATAATAAAACATTTCATTTGGGCTTGGTTTATTGTTTATCCGTTATTCAAGATTTCTTCTTTGTTCGAAGTAAAATACTTCTTTCATGGGTGACAGAATTTTTTTTTAATTTTTATTATTATTTTTTGCAGACTTCAAAAGCTTTATGGAGGAAATGTGTATGTTGGGCTTCGAATTCCGGATGCGGATACTGGTTCAAAACAGAGCATAGATTTAGTTCTTGTAACAAAAGGGTATTATGACTTTTTCTTATTTTTGTTTTTTAAATTTTGCAAGGATCATCTTATTATTTGTTCCAGTGATGGGAAATGTAGGATGATTGAGATATTCCAGCTTCTTAAAGAATGAAGGACAAATGCAGTAGTTCACATATACACACAGAAGAAGAAAAGCAAAATTGAACACACAGCATAGCATGACCTGCATAATTATTTGTGTTACTGACTGTTTTACTGGCCTTGATTCACAAATTGAAAAAGGACAAATTTAAACCTCATAACCATATTTTCTTTTTCCTTACTATCCCGAAGATCCTTATTCATTAATTTTTCTCCATTTACTTGTTAATAAAACATTGGGTAACTTGTAGCAAATATTTGAATTATGATTTACTGTTTGTTTTTTTTCTTCTTAAATATAATCATGCAGAGAGCTAGCGGTTGTATCTGTCAAGAACTTTTCAGCAATTGTGTCAATTAGCGGTGATGGTAATTGGGTTTGTGAAAAGGCAGGCAGACATAAAGTAGAGCATCACCCTGATCCTGTAAGGAACCACTTAAATGCCTTTGTTCAGAATAACGGCATCTTTGTTGCTAGATTGGTGTTCATAAGATAGCTTGAATTAGAAATTAATTTAAAATGATGATTAGATTACCTAATATGATTTTATGAATATTGACTTAGGATGGCTTTTGTTTATTATTTTATATCTTGTCATTAGGGCTTCATTAATTGTCCTATTAGAGCATTGAATAGTTTACTTCCACCATTGCTTGGTGGCAATGTGCCCAACCACGTTCTCTTGGCAGTCGCCCTGAGGCCAATAATTGTTCATTTTTTGATTCTGCACTAGGATATTTGTCATCTCTCTAGATATTGGATCTTACTAATATATACAATAAAGTTGAAGCCTTTTGAGTCATATCCAATGATGTAGTAGCATGGATTTGTTACTCATAAATAAATGTGTCTTTGACTGAACGACTTATCCAATGTGAAAATCCGGAGTGTAACCCATTAGGGTACTGTTACTATCCCAATTGCCAGGTATGGGACTTGAGTCCTACATTGGAAGTATTAAAAATGTGGGGTTTATATGGACCTCGTGCTTTCCAACCTCATGAGCTAGATTTTGGGGTGTGGTTCTTCAAAAGGTTCATGTGAAAAGTAGGGAGATAGAGAGAACTCATGATGTAGGAAAGTGTGTAAGAAAGTATGGTCATCTACTATAGCTTGTATATATACAGGAAATAATGTGCCAATGGGCCGATATAATATAAGACCCAATACTAGCTATACAAGAGAATATGTACATGAATCCAACACTCCCCCTCAAGATAGAGCATTTAAGTCAGATGCACTATGCTTGTTACAAAGAAACCTAATATGAGAGCCTCTAATAGATTTTGTAAACACATCTTCTAACTGATTCGCTAAGTTTACAAAACTAGTAGTAATGCACCCTGATGAGATCTTCTTGTGGATGAAGTGACAATCAACTTCAATGTGTTTAGTCCTCTCATGAAGCACTGGATTAGAGGCGATATGTAAAGCTACTTGGTTATTGCAGATGAGTTGCATTTGCATAACTTCTCCAAACTTTAACTCTTGAAGAAGTTGCTTCAACCATATGAGTTCACACGTGGCTAATGCCATGGCCCGATATTCAGCCTCTGCACGCAAGCGGGCAACCACATCTTGTTTATTACTCTTCCAGGATACCAAATTACCTCCAACAAGAACACAATATCCTGAAGTAAACTGCCTATATGATGGAGATCTTGCCTAATCGGCATAAGAATAACCGATGATTTGAGTATGACCTTTATCTTCATATAACAGCCCTTGACCTGGTACTCCTTTGATATATCTAAGAAAATGTATCGCTGCATCCCAATGACTATAACACGGAGACTATAGAAATTGACTGACCACACTGATATCAAAAGAAATACCTGGTCTAGTGGTGGTGAGATAATTGAGTTTTCCAACCAGTGTTCGGTATCGACTAGGATTTACCAAAGGCTCCCCCTGTCCGGGTAAAAGTTTAATATTCGTCAACAGGTCGACAATTTGACATGCCAATCTCTTCAAGGATATCCAATACATATTTCCTCTGCGAAATAACAATATCAGTGATAGATTGAGCTACCTCAATGCCAAGAAAATACTTAAGATGGCCCAAATCCTTAGTTAGGAAATTATTAAAAAGATGAGACTTAGAACAAAGAATGCTATCCTGATCACTCCTCGTGATGACTATATCATCAACATGAACCACCAAATAAATGCACTTGCCATTTGATGTATGACGATAGAAAACAGAGTGGTTAGCCTCATTGCGTGTCATGCCAAACTCCTGAACAACAATAATAAATCTCCCAAACCAAGCTGGCGGAGACTGTTTCAAGCCATACAAGGAGTGTTGAAGCCTACACATAGGACTAGACTCCCTCTGAACAACAAAGCCAGGCAGTTGCTCTATATAAACCTCCTTCTGAAGTTTGCCATGGAGAAAAACATTCTTGATGTCAAGCTGATAAAGAGGCTGGTAGGCATAGAAAGAAACAAGTGGACATATGCCATTTTGGCCACAGGAGAAAAAGTGTCATTGTAATCCAGCCCATAAATTTGAGTATAGCCTTTGACAACCAAACTAGCTTTCAGATAATCAACTTCTCCATCAGGATCAACCTTGATAGTATAAACCCATCGACAACCAACATTAGACTTATCAGAAGGTAAGGGAATTAAATCCCAAGTGTCATTAGAGTGCAAAGCAGTCATTTCATTAATCATGGCTTGACGTCACCCTGGATCTGAAAGAGCCTCACGAGTATTTTTAGGAATAGAAACAGTAGATAAGGAGGAGGCAAAGGCATAATATGGTGAAGACATGCAATGATAACTTAGAAGGTATATAAAGGATGAGAGTTCCGAGTAGAATGATTTCCTTTCCAAAGAGCAATGGGTGGCAGGGTTGTGGTAGGTGGAGATGTTGGCACAGAAGGTGAGTCATCTAGATGATCAGGTTGTGGGCGATGGTGGTATACTTGGGGAGGGCGATCATGGACCAGAGGCGTAGTAGACTCAGTGGAATCAATAGGGGGCAAAAATAAGGAATAGGTAGAGCATCAATAATAGCATTGTTCTGAACAGTAGATGGGGAATAAAAAGAAGACTAAAAAAAGTTACTAAGTTGTGAGGAAATAATACTGAGTGTCAGGAGAATAATACCGATATCCTTTCTGAAGAAGAGAATATCCCAGGAAGACGTACTTGATGGATCGAGGAGAAAATTTGTCTTGCCCAGGTTGCAAATTGTGAACAAAACAAGTGCATCCAAAGATACGAAGTGGGAGAGCATAAAGCTTCTGAGTTGGGAACAAAAGAGAATGAGGAATATCATGCTGCAACACTGAAGAAGGGATTCGGTTAATTAAAAAACAAGCTGTAAGAATAGCATCAACCCAAAAATGAAAAGGAACGTGATGATGGAGTAAGAGAGTGCGAGCAGTTTTAATAAGATGATGATTTTTTCTTTCAGCCACCTTGTTCTATTAAGGTGTATGAGTACAAGATGACTGATGAAAAATAACCTGCGAAGACATAAAGTTATTGAAAGGGGCAGAAAAATATTCACGAGCATCAGAATTGCGTAAAACACGAATTGAGGTATTAAATTGATTTTTTATTCCTGCACAAAATTCTTGAAAATAACCAAACAACTCAAAACGAGCTTTTATTAAAAATAACCAAGTACATCGAGAATAGTCATAAATGAAAGTGACAAAATATTGAAATCTCAAAATAGAAGTGATACAACTAAGACCCCAAACATTAGAGTGTACGAGTTCAAAAGTTGTTGAAGCCCGATTATTGACATGCTTTGGAAATGAAGTACGTGATTGTTTTCCAAGCTGACATGACTCACAATCTAAAGTAGACAAACTCGAAAGACGCAGAACCATTCGGCAAAGTTTGGATAGACTAAGAGGTCCCAAACGGCTGTGAAGAATGGCAGGTGACTCAGTAGATGTGCAGACAACTATGGATAGGGGCAAAGTGAGGTGATAAAGCCCTTGGGACTCACGCCCTACTTCAATCATTCGTCCCGTACCCCGGTCTTGCACAAGAACAGAATTATTAGCAAAAGTAACGGAACAATTAAGGGTACGATTTAATCTGTTGACAGAAATGAGATTAAAAAGACATTCATAAACATAAAGAATAGAGTCTAGAGGCAAGGAAGGAGACAGTTGGGCTTGCCCAATGCCTTTTAACAATTGTTTTGGAGCCATTTGCAAGGGTAACAGAAAGAAAGACAACTAGAAATGGTAATACGAGAGAAAAGACGAGGGTTATAAGAGATGTAATCAGAGGCATTAGAATCTAGAACTCAGGGTCTGAGGGCAGGAGACGCAAGGCAAGCAACATAATTACTAGTGTGGGCAATAGAGGTAACATGTGTGGATGGTTGTTGAGATGCAACATATTGAACATAGTTCTCATAATAAGCTCTAGTCAATACAAGAGAGGATCCTGGCGAAGGCGATGACTACCCTTCTGATGAATCAGGTATATCGACTCACTGAGCAACATTGGCAATACGAGGTGGATAACCATGAAACTTATAACATTGGTCCTTAACATGGCCCCACTTATGACAATAATTGCATTTAGTCTTTCTCTTTTGAGAATTATTATTTCATCCACCTTGTTCTCCCTTGGTGCTGATTTGTGAAACCAATACTGAGGATTCGACAGTTTGGACAGAAGAGCTGGCAGGTACTACTACTGGGTAAGAGACACAAAGCAACTGAGCATATACATTTCCTATAGAGGGTCTAGTAGGACTAGCCAAAATCTAGTCAGGAATTGGGCCAAGATTAGGCCGAATGGCAGTTAATCCCAGTACCATAAAATAATTGATCTCGTTGTGCTAGTTGCTTCTCAATAGTATCAGCAACAAGCATAAGTGAATTAAATTCTTCCTTGAGTGATTCAAGTCTGCCAATAAATTTAGACATATCCATATCCTGTTTCTTCAAGGAAACCATGTTACAAACAACCATATAAAAACACTGAATATCATTAGTGTAGAGGGTTGTGGCCATATCCATAGTTCATAATAGTTTTTATATATACTTTATAAATAGGGTAATTGCCACAATAAATTACATAAAAAAGCATCTATCTTCTTACAAGCAGCGCTTTCAGTATTAGGTATATTGTCATCCTTGTTGGTTAAGTGATCTTCAACCCCTTGTCCCATAAATCATAATTTAACCGAAGCAGCTCAAGATATATAATTGACACTCCCAAAGAGTTTCTCAATAGTAATAACAAGAGAAGTGAAAATAGGGGTGAAGTCCGATTTGTTGACTGAAGTGACCGAAGAAGTAAAAACTAGTATGATTTGGATGGAAGGCAACTCTAAGAAACCAGAAACAAGGTTGCGAGGACCGAAAATGCTTGAAAAAGGTGCAAAAATGCGGATCAGAATGATCTGGGCAGCAGAAGACGGGGTGTGGAGGCTCGCGGCAGCATCCGGTGACCGGCTGTCAGGGACAAGTCGATTGGAGCCTTCTAAGTTCGATGTAGGGTGTCTTCAAATGCCCACCGAAAGTAGCAGATTGGAGTTGCAAAGCTCGCTGGACAGCAGAGGAGACGATTGATGTGTAGGCTGGAGTTGGACAGTGCCGTTTCGGGGTTTTGACGCGGGAGTTCTTCAAGTACAGTGGTATGGCTGGAATTGGCAACTGGCACCGGGAAGAGGACGAACTAGATTTGACAGAAGTGATAGCTGGTTTTGAACGTCACTAACACTCACTGAAACTTAGGGTTTTCTCTTCTCAGGCTCTGATACCATGTAAAAGTTAGAGAGAGATAGAGAGAAACTTTGATGTAAGAAAGTGTGTTAGTGAGTTGGATCACCTACTACAGCTGATTATATATATAAGAGATAGTGGGCCAATGGGCCAATATAGTACAAGGCTTTACAACCTAATACTAACTATATACAGGAATCCAACATATATATTAGAGTAAAATTGCACTGTGTTCTAAAAATGCATTTAGGGTATTTATGAAGGATGTTACTCAACATGTTAAGGTTAATGAGAATCGATGTATGCATTTATGGTTTCTGTAGGTTGACCTAGAAGTGGGAGATGCATGTAATTGTTCTAAAAGTAGATTTGGCTTCCACATCAGTCACATTGTTCTAGTTTTTAAGGCTTGTAAAATGGGTAGAAGAACAAGGGTTGATTGTCTAAGTGTCTTTTCCTTTCTTTTTCTATTTTCTCTCTCATTTTAAAAATATTTTATTCCAGGTAGCTGAAGCTAGAAATCAAGCTTCTATCCTTGAATCATATCTTGAACAACGAGGAGTTCCTCTACCCGGAGGATACATTTCTTGTAAAGTTATACTCCCAAATTCTAAACTATGGTATGATTTTGAATCTCCTGGTATTATTACTATAATATGGGTTTCTTGGTAGAAACTGGTCAATGAGTGAAAGAAAGAGAGAGAAGAGAGAAGTTTGAATGGGATCACCGACTCATACTGATAAGTTCCTCATGTCTCTATTTATACTGAAAAATATTGTAAGCACAAGAGGCACAGTACATGTAGGAGGCGTTTGGCATGGAAAACATTTTGGATTCCTTAAAATGTTTACATGCAAATGATGCATTCCTACGGTTGGTATAGGATTTAGAAAAATATTCCTAAGATCCCACAAAACCTTTTATTTTCATTATTGTGGGGGAGATTGAACATGTTGTATTCCCATGAGGGAATATTTTTCATAATATGAAAAGACTATTTTTGTCTATCCTTGTCCTTAACACACTTCCAAAAATAAAAAATAAAAAATAATAATTATAATGAATAAAATATAATAAACAGTTAAATAAGAAATATAATAATTAAAAAATAAAATAAAAATAAAGATTAGTAATATAAAATATAATAAATAATAAAGTAACTATAATAAAAATAAAAATAAAAAATAAATAAATATAAAACATAAGCTAATAAAATAAAAAAAAATATATTACTACTATATCATAAAGAATATAAAAAATATAAAAAAAACATATAATTAGTAAAAAATAACGAAATTGTAGAATATAAAATATAAAATATAAAAATAGTGAAAATTTGTTAAAACCTGGTAAGGGCATATTTGAAAAGTTATCAAACATTCCCAACAATATTGAAATGAACCAAACCTGAGAATGTTATATTCCTTGGAATGTAGCAAAAGATTCTTGGCATATTTATGATGAACCAAACATGGGAATTTAAAGTGCTTTGGCATGGGAATGTTTGATTATGTGTACTAAACTACAACTAGTTCAAGCCCAACCCACTAGTTGTTGACACACTTATTTCAAGTTAGACATCCACCTTATTCTAACACTCCCCCTCAAGCTTTACCATAGATATTAACAATGCCCAACTTTTTACATATAAAATTGACTTTATTAACGTTAGCTGTTTTCTTGTCCTTATATGTGCACTGGAGACAAGTCCTTGTTGAATTCTCTGACGAACAAAGTGGAAATCAACCTTAGGCTTCGCTTGATATGTTCTTACGTGCCATTTTTCTAGGATACTTCAAGAGATCATAGTTCCTCCTTAGTAGGATAATTCGAGGTATCCTGAGCCTCCCAAAAACAACACAAGGTTGAGTTTATAATTTTCTGGCTGCTTTATTCCATAATTTTCCAAAATTCTGGATCATTAATGATAATTCCCTTTTCAAATAACTTCCCCTGGTTATTACCATGTGCATTCAAATTCTTACCCCTTTTGGAGTATACAAATCTGATTTGGGGTCTAAAGTTAAATGATTTTAGCTAGCTACCACTCTAAGATTTCAGGCTCGTAACATTCTATCCCTCATGAAAACATCCTTGTCGTCAAGGATGAAAATTCCCTCTCTCTCTCTTTTTTTGGTATTTCGATTTTTGGTATTTTTTTTTTCTTTTTCTTTATGTTTTGTTTCTCTTCCTTTTCTTGCCCTCCACTGATTATTTTGCTACTGTTAGCTACTGTAACAGAAAGGACACCTCCATTGGTGAACTTAATTCCAAGCAATGCTGCCAGTTCACAATGTCGGAAATTATGTGTGCTACCAGAGTCTACTAGGATTGTGACTGTTGGGTTTTGTATCCTCCCTCTCATCCTCATTATGTGAGGAGTTTCCATGCTTGTAATGGCATGAAAACTTATCTCAGGTTGTTGTACTTCTTCTGGTTCCTCCTCTCCCACCACTGGATCTTCCATTTCTCCATCCTATTCACCTTCTGTTGTTGGGAAATTTCCCTCAATTAAGTTCTCAGCTACATTTTGAACTTTAGGAATTCTAGGAACTGGTAATGGAGGAAGGTTTGATAGGACAAGGATTTTTTTCAAACTCTTGTACTTTCCCTTTCTGCTGGTCTTGGTATTTTGGCTCATTAAGTCTTGCCCAGCTGAATTTTTCCTGAATTTGGTTGGATAAAGCCACGAACATATCTTCAGTATGCTTTATCAACAGCTCCTCCATAGCTCTGATTTCTTGCAGCAGAGATTGTTGTCCTATGTTTAGAAATACAATCCCATTCACCGATTTGTCAAGATGGTGATTAGCCATAACCGGCTCTGATACCAATTTGTTACGTGTCATTTTTATAGGATACTTCGAGGGATTCAAGTTCCTCCTTAGTAGGGTAATTAGAAGTACCCTGAGCCTCCCAAAAACAACACAAGGCTGAGTTTATAATTTTTTGGCTGCTTTATTCCATAATTTTCCATACTATAAGTAGTTTGTAGATACCTTACATCAGAAAGGAAATAATAATTTAAAAGGACAACCATGATGCAGAATTAAAAGACATTATTCTTAGACATTAATCCTGCTAATCAGAATTAATATAATACTAAAAACGTAACCCATAATTAATTCCCCATTAATAACCAGATTTGACTGTCTTGCCGCAATTATGCTCTTTCTCCTTCTGCCCAAAATTCTGGATCATTAATGATAATTCCCTTTTCAAATATCTTCCCCTGGTTATTACCATGTGCATTCAAATTCTTACCCCTTTTAGAGTTTGGAAATCTGATTTGGGGTCTAAAATTAAATGATTTTAGCTAGCTACCACTCCAAGATTTTAGGCCTGTAACATTCCATCACCCATGAAAACATCCTTGTCCTCAAGGATGAAAATTCCCTGTCTCTCTTTTTCTCTTGGTATTTCGATTTTCTGTATTTTTTTTCTTTTTCTTTATGTTCTGTTTCTCTTCTTTTTCTTGCCTTCCACTGATTATTTTGTTATTGTTAGCTATTGTAACAGAAAGGACACCTCCATTGGTGGGCTTAATTCCAAGCAATGTTGCCAGTTCACAATGCAGGAAATTATGTGTTTTACCTGAGTCTACTAGTATTGCGAGTGCTGGGTTTTGTATCCTCCCTCTCTTCCTCATTGTTTGAGGAGTTTTCATGCCTGTAATGGCATGAAAACTTATCTCAAGTTGTTGTGCTTCTTCTGGTTCCTCCTCTCCCACCACTGGATCTTCCATTTCTCCATCCTCTTCACCTTCTGCTGCTGGGAAATTTCTCTCAATTAATTTCTCAGCTAGACTTTCAACTTTAGGAGTGCTAGGAACTGGTAATGGAAGAAGGTTTGATAGGGCAGGGATTTTTTCAAGCTCCTGTACTTTCCCTTTCGGCAAGTCTTGGTATTTTGGCTCATAAGTCTTGTCCAGTCGAGAATTTGGTTGGATAAAGCCATGAACATATCTTCTGTATGCTTCATCAACTGCTCCTCTATTGCTTTGATTTCTTGCCACAGAGATTGTTATCCTGTGTTTAGAGATACAATCCCATTCACCAATCTGTCAAGACGGTAATCAGCCGCAATCGGCTCTTATACCAATTTGTTACGTGCCATTTTTCTAGGATACTTCAAGAGATCCAAGTTCTTCCTTAGTAGGGTAATTAGAGGTACCCGTACCTTGGGCCTTCCAAAAACAATACAAGGTTGAGTTTATAATTTTCTAGCTACTTTATTCCATAATTTTCCAGACTATAAGTAGTCTGTAGATACCTTACATCAGAAAGGAAATAACAATTTAAAAAGAAAGCCATAATGCATAATTGAAAGACATTATTCTTTGACATTAATCCTGCTAATCAGAATTAATGTAATACTAAAAACGTATTAATTCCCCATTAATAACCAGATTTGACTGTCTTGCCGCAATTATGCTCTTTCTCCTTCTGCCCAAAATTCTGGGTCATTAATGATAATTCCCTTTTGAAATATCTTCCCCAGATTAGTACCATGTGCATTCAAATTCTTACCCATTTTAGAGTATACAAATATGATTTGGGGTCTAAAATTAAATGGTTTTAGCTAGCTACTGCTCCAAGATTTTAGGCCCATAACATGTGTTGTATATGATAATGCCTAATAGCATAAGTAACAATGGATAGTATTGTATAAGCTATCCATCATAAATATTGCATCAACGTATATTATATAGGATTATAGAACAATACTATTTATGTTTTTGTTGATGGAAAAATTTGGTCCTATATAAATAAATATTAAATTTCATGCTATAATGTGGTAGCTGTGGCAATAACACTGGTGGCTATAATGACGATGGTGGTGATGGTATGGTGATAACGACGTTGGTGGTGACGGCACAGTTGTAGTGGCAGTGGCAGTAGTAGTTGTGGTGGTGGTAAAAGCAGCGGTAGTGATATAATAATATATTGACAAATGAGGGTAAAAATGATTTTTAAAATTTTTTTAATCTAAAACTATATATAAAATTCCTTATCAAGGCTTATCTCACCCCCTTGGGTGTATCACTTTATACGGTGATTATTGAATTAAAAATCTTGATTGTATGCTTATACAACCCCTCATGTGCATTAAATATTGCATAAGGTTGGATTGTATTAGCTTATATTAAACAACTATCCAATCTTAAACGGCGCACCAAACAGGGCTTTAATGTGCTTTGTTCTCTTATGAAATATTGAATTAGACCCAATATGAATAGTAGCTTTATTGTGACACTAGAGCTTTCCTTTGAGTCTTAGATATCTCTCAATGTCTTGAAAAACATCTCCATCATTTGCTATAAGTTTCACATTAGAAATAATTGAGCTTTCGCAAGGCTTAGCTCCCAAGTTTCTTGTATCTGTAAATATAAGATATATCTCCTTTGTGAGGAAAATAACTTTCCTGATTTAAGCAACTTCAATCTCCATCAATAGAATAACTTTCCCAAGTTTCTTATCGAGGTCCTTCGTGTGAAATTGATTTTGGATGAAAGATTTGAGATCAACAATGCCTATTTCATTATTGCCAGTAATTACTATAACATGCACGTAGAATAGAATGCAACGATTACTTGATTGTTGATAAAAGACTTAAGCGATCAAAATTACTCCTCTGTAACCCAAACTGTAAAACAACTTGATTAAGTCTTCCAACCAAGCACATGGAGATTGTTTCAGTCTATACAATGATTTCTTGAGTTGGTAGACTCACCTATTCTCCCCCTAAGTGAAAAGCCGAACAGTTGCTCAATATACACTTCTTCCAAGTGGCCATGTAAGAAAGCATTTTTAGCATAAGTTGATAATTGATATAGAGGCCAATGATATCTAGTTGCAAGAGAAATGAACAGTCAAATATAAGCCATTTTAACAATAGGAAAGAATGTTTTAAGTATAATATACTCCTTAATTCTGGGAATATGCTTTGTTAACCAACCATGCTTTAAAATGAGCAACCAAGTTGTTTGGGTTAACCTTCACAGTAAACACCACTTACACCCAATAGCCTTCATACCACAAGGCATAGGGAGCCAATCCCATGTTTGATTCTGATCAAGAGCCTAGATTTCTTCTACCGTACTGCTTGCTATCCATCATGGGTTAGGGTTTCAATGACTGTAGTGGATATTGATGGAGTCAAGAGAGCCTAATACGAAATGTGAAGAAATAGGATAAATGTAAGTGCATTTACCTTTTTGGAGAGTGATAGGAAGATCAAGAATAGAATGAAGTGGAGAATTTTCAAGCTCGAGACAAAGCAGAAATTACGAGTAGTGAGTTGCAGTGAGTTAGTGGTGTCAATGGGTGCCACGAAGGGTTGCTTCATGCATCACGTGTACACCTTAGAATATTGAGGAATAGAATTGAGACAAGGCTAAGTAGAAACATGCTCTGAAGTACTAGTAAAAGTTGGAGAGAGAGTGGATGATACGATGAGTGGATATGAGAAGCAAGAAAGTCACCGTCACAAGTGGTGGTGGTTGAGGAAGATTCAAAAGTGAAAGTAGTCTTCTTATGTAACAATTGCAAAAATAAGGTATATGCCCAATTCTGGTGAATAGCAGTGATACCTTTTTTATGGTGGATACACTTTAGAGAACTTGGGTTTAATTTAGAAACCTGTGGCCAAATATCTTGCACAAAACAAGTGCATTTGAAAATTTGAGGAGGGAGAGGGAAAGAGATTGACAAGGAAACAAAATAGAATATGGAATTTGAACATGGAGAATAGAATGCATTTTGTTAACCAAATAACATGATATAGAAATTGCATTAGCCCAAAATAGTATAAGGAGTGGGGCTAAAAATGGAGTTTCTAATGAAAAAGATATGGAATTTTTTCCAAGGGTCAGAGAACATTTTCTATTACCTTAAACTTTTTGTTTTCCTCTTGGTTTTGCTCTATGTTGCAAAATAGGGTGATTGATAGGGTTCTGGTGGGATAAGTTGATTTTAATTGGAGGTCGTAAGGTTTTGGCTATTGATGCCAAAAACTTTTATTTTATATTAGAAGAGGGGGTTCTTGCTTTCAATTGAGGGTGGTTGAGCGAAGAAGGGGCCATTTTTAGTCTCTATTCCTAAGAAGGGAAGGTGCATTTTGGCTTTTGTCAACCTTTCGTGATTGGGAAAATGCTTTTGCTGGGATTGACTTGGTGAGAAAGTGTAGGGAAGCAGGAAAATTCTTTATAGAGTCAAGGGACAGAATTCTATGGGAAAGTTTGCTATAGTGATGAAATTTTATGGGGAAGGACGTCATGCAGCCATTGTTGTGCTTGTTGGTTCTCTTGGTAGAGGATGGTGTCTTTTTGGAAGAGCTCTTTTGGATTGATTATTCAAACTCCAAGTCCCCAAGCTCAGAGTCCCGAAGTTCTTACATTTGGCGCGATCAATTAAAGTCTTTAGCAACAAAAAGGTTTGAGTTTCGCGAATGTGGTGAGAAAAAAGCATATTGGAATCTTGAACACTGGCAAAGGAGCATGGAGAAACATATCACTTTGGTCTATTGTTTCATCCTCGGCGCTACTCCAGGTGGTGTCAGAGCAAGGGAAGTTGCCAAGTTCATGGCCAGTGGAGGAGAGCAAGGACGTCCAAGAGCCAACATGGGAGAAGTAGCGTTGTGGGCTGCTATAGAAGGCCAGAGGCATGCGATGGAGGAGAATATGGCTGAGCAATGCCAGCAATGGGCCGAAATTAGGGGGTTGATGGCTGGGTTGAGAGTCTACAGTGTGTCAAATGCTGGAAATGCTGCTATAGTGACCGAAAATACAAGGCAAGGTGTTAGGGAGGAAGGAAACTACAATATGACTGCCATGGATCGATTTGAAGACATTGGGCAAGCTAGGAGAGAAGGAAATAATGGTACCCAGTCCCGAAATATGCCATTTTCAGCTGGAGGAATGTTAGATTCTGAACCTGAGAATTTATTTCAACTTGGGCAAAATAATAGACAGAGTAATAGGGGCTAGCAGTATTAGAGGGGACCTGAAGATTACAAAATAAAGGCTAACTTGCTTTTCGTTAGTGGCAATCTCCATATTGAAGAATTTCTAGACTGGATATTTGAAGTGGAGAGGTTCTTTGAAGTTATAGATGTACCAGAAGAGAAGATGGTGAAATGGGTAGCTTATAAATTTAAGAGTGGAGCTATAATTTGGTGGGACCTGTTGCAGCAAGATAGAAGACGACAAGGGAAAGCACTTATAAGGAGTTAGATAAAGATGAAACAAAAATTAATGGAGAGATTTTTACCCCCTGATTACCAGCAGCATTTATTTCGTATGTATCAAGGGTGTAGCCAAGGTAGCAAGTCTGTAATGGACTACACTGCAGAGTTTAATCAGCTGTCTTTGCGGAATAATTTGAATGAATCTGATTCCTAGAATGTTGCAAGATATTTGGAGGGGTTGAAAGATGAGATAAGGGAGAAAATCAGTCTTCAGACCTTGTGGAATGTAGATGAGGCTTGTATATGGCTTTGAACGCTGAATGGATGGAGAAAAGACAGAATATGCAAACTTACTCCAAGAGAAAATCGGGTGAAGGCAGTTCTGGTTCTGGGTAGGGTAAGGCACCTCAAATTAGTGCTTCTGATCCCTCTCCCAAGAATATGGATACCCCTAAGGGAGTTACTAGTAGTGGCGATGGTAAAGGGAAGCAAGGTAGTAGGTCTTTTAACTAGGGAGCTTCTAAGGGTTTTAACCCTTTAAATCATCTATGGTGAAGTGCTACAAGTGTGGGCCGCAGGGGCACAAATCTATTAAGTGTCCTTCTAGGAAGCCTATTAACTTAATGGAGCATGAGGAAGATGAAGAACTTGAGAATGATGGAAAACAATTGGAGTACGATGATGAAATGTATAATGCTGTTGGGGAGGAGGATTATGAATGAGAATGGGTAAATTTAATTGTACAGAGGATCCTTTATTCCCAAAACAGGGAAGGGGCTTCATAGAGGCATAGTATTTTCCAATTACTGTGCAGCATCAAGGGGAAGATCTGTAATGTTATTGTTGACATTGGTAGCTGTGATAATTTTTTATCCTGGAGGTTAGTAGAATACTTGGGCTTACCTACTGAACCCCATCCATCCCTTACTTGATTGGTTAGGTAAAGAAGGGTCCAAGTGAGAAAGTGAACCAAATTTGTAAAGTTCTCATCTTTATTGGGAAGTATTACATAGATGAAGTATTGTATGATGTTATTGACATGGACGCCACCCATTTGTTGTTAGGGAGACCGTGGCAGTATGATGTTAGTATTACATATAAGGGAAGGGACAATGTTTGTTTATTTCAGTGGAAAGGGTACAACATTGCAATGGTTCCTATTAAACATGAGATTACCGGCCCCAAAGCTTCTAAAGTGGAGGGGAAATCCTTCTTGACCATTGCCTAATCAGAAAGAGAATTTGAAGAGGCAGCTAGGAGTCTAAAGAAGTTCATGTGGTGTTAATTAAGTCCCTACCAAGGCTGTCCCGGGAAAACCAGCCAAGCAAATACCTGAAAAAGTGGAGCATTTGTTAGAGTTTTTCATAATTACTATTTGAGGAGTTGCCTAATCAGTTACCTTCTGTTAGAGAGATTCAGCATCAGATAGACCTTATTCCTAGCACTAGTGTCCCTAATCTCCCTCATTACAGGATGAGCCCCAAGGAAGGTGAAACATTGAAGACCTAAGTGGAGGATTTATTGAAGAAGGGTCTTATTAGGGAGAGTGTCAGTCCTTGTGCTGTATTGACATTGTTGACACTCAAGAAAGATGGGACTTGGAAGATGTGCATTGATAGCAGAGCTATTAACAGAATAACCATGAAGTATAGGTTCCCTATACCGAGGTTGGATGGTATGCTTGAAGGCTCCAGGGTGTTCTCCAAAATTGATCTGAGAAGTGGCTACCATTAGATTAGGATTAGGCCTAGTGATGAGTGAAAGATTGCATTCAAAACCAAAGAGGGGCTATTTGAGTGGCTTGTCATGCCCTTTGGTCTCTCTAATGCCCCTAGCACATTCATGAGACTCATGAACCATGTTCTCAAACCATTTATTGGGAGGTTTGTCATTGTTTATTTTGATGATATTCTTATTTATAGTAAATGTGAGGATGACCACTTATTCCGTCTTAAGGAAGTATTATTGGCCTTGCAAGAGAACAAACTTTACATTCATTTGAAGAAATATGAGTTCATGACCCCTAGTGTTTTGTTTTTGAGCTTTGATAGTGGCAAGGGGTCCATGTAGATGAAGATAAGGTGAAAGCAATTAAAGAGTGGCCATTACCTAAATCCATTACTGAAGTTAGGATTTTCCATGGATTGGCTACTTTTTATAGGAGATTTATTAATAATTTCAGCTCAATAGTTGCTCCCATAATTGATTGTTTGAAGAAGGGTAAATTTACATGGGGAAAGAAACAAGAAGATAGTTTTCAACTCATAAAAGCTAAGTTGTGCAGTTCTCCAGTATTGGCTTTACCCTCATTTGAAAAGATATTTGAAGCTGAATGTGATGCATGTGGCATAGGCATTGGGGCTGTCTTGTCCCAAGAGGGGAGACCAATTTCATACTTCAGTGAAAAGTTGAATGATGTGAGAAAGAAATGGCCTACTTAAGACCAAGAATTTTATGCTATTGTGAAGACTTTAAGATATTGGGAACATTATTTAATTCAGAGGGAGTTTGTTCTTTATACTGACCATCAAGCTTTGAAATTTCTTAACACTCGGAGGTATCTTAGTAATATGCATGCTAGGTGGTCTACCTTCTTGCAAAAGTTTACTTTTGTTCTGAAGCACAAATTAGGTACCAGTAACAGAGTTGCAAATGCTCTAAGTAGAAGAGCCACTTTGTTGATGACTTAGCAACAAGAAATTGTTGGCTTTGAATACTTAAATGATTTGTATGAAGATGATGATTTCTCTGTGTTGTGGAAGAAGTGTATTTCTAAACAGCCTATAGGAGAGTTCCATATCTGTGAGGGTTATTTATTTCATGGCAAAAAATTGTGAATTCCTATAACATCTTTGCGGGAAATACTTATTAGAGACATGCATGGAAGTGGCTTTAGTGTTCACTTAGGAAGAGAAAAGACTATTGCAATGTTGGAAGAAAAATATCATTGGCCACAACTAAAGATTGATGTAGGCAATTACGTTAAGAAGTGTTATTTTGCCAGACCTCTATGGGTCACTCCCAGAATACTGGTCTCTACACTCCCTTACCTATTCCCAAAGATATTTGGGAAGATCTTTCCGTGAATTTTATTCTGGAGTTACCAAGAACCCAAAGGGGAGTGGATTCTGTAATGGTGGCGATGGATCATTTATGACCCATTTCATTCTTTGCAGGAAGACTTCTGATGCTTCTCATATTGCCAGGCTATTTTTTAAAGAGATTGTGAGTTTGCATAGGGTTCCCAAGACCATTACTTCAAATAGGGACACCAAGTTCCTAAGTCATTTCTGGCTCACCCTATGGAAAATGTTTGATACTTCCTTGAACTTCAGTAGTGTCGCTCATCCTCAAACTGATGGGTAAACAGAAGTTGTTAACAAGACCTTGGGGAACATAATTCGATGCATTTGTGGAGATAGACCTAAAGCTTGGGACCATGCTCTTCCCCAGGCTGAATTTGCTTATAACAATGCACCTCACAAGGCTACGGGCCAATCTCCATTTTTTATAGTTTATACCAAGCCACCTCGACATGCCTTAGACTTGGTTAAATTACCTGATGCTTCAAAAAGGAGTGTGGAAGCTCAACACTTAGCAGAAGAAGTTATTGGAGTCCAAGATGAAGTTAAACAAAGGCTGGAAATTGCTAACAAGAAGTATAAAACAACAGCTGACAAACATAGGAGACACAAGGAGTTTCAAGAAGGTGATTCAGTCATGGTATTCCTTAGAAAGGAGCGGTTTCCTGTGGGTTACAATAAACTAGCGCCAAAGAAGTATGATATACTTATAAGATTCTCAAGAAGATAAATGCCAACACTTATGTGGTTGATTTACCAGAAGAATTTGGCATCTCTAAAGCATTCAATGTGGCAGATTTATTTGAATACTTTGATCATGAGAAGCCACTTTATCCAAATAGCTTGAGGGCGAGTTCTTCGCAAGAGGGAAGGACTAATGTGGAACAAGTAGCTTTGAAATTCCTTGATCAATTTGACAACCAGAAAAACACAGAAATGAGTGTTGTGCAGAATTTTAATGTCTTTTACTTCTGTATCACTTATGTATTCTGTTTATTTATTGTGCTGCTGTAATTGTTAGGTTTGTGACTGTATTTTTATTATTAGCACCAGCTGTTGTCTTTAATGGTATTTCTGTAATTTCCCTTGGAAATATTTGCTGTCCTAGTATGTAATATTCTGACTGGCCTTAATGGGAATTAATCAGTTCAATTTATTCTCAGATTAGTGTCTCTCAATATTGTTACTGTTCCAGGAACAGTATTCATCTGGAATTTCTTCCAGATTTCTCTTGAATCTTGCGTTTGCAAGTCTTCAGATCACTTTGGTTTGTTGTTTCATCCTCTGTGCTACTCCAATACTGAAAGAGAATAGCGCAAGGATAAATGCTAGAAGATGAGTTTGTGGTATTGAATCATGAAAATTGTGATAAGGAGCTAGAAGATGATGACAATGGCAAGGAAACAGTAGTGGATGATGATAATTTGCTCTTGATCTATTTTAGCCTTTATGTTTTTTATAAATTTTTGTTAGATGTTAGACAATATTAATTTATTGAGATCTTAAAATTACTTGGATTGCATGAAGGATGTTTTGCATCATGTGTAAAGCTTTTTCTTTTACATTTCGTTGCTTTTAAAGTTTCCTTAGCAGTTGAGTAAAACCTCACTTTTGACAGGTTTGGTGCAAAGAAATATAGACAGTTTCATACTAGTAAGTGTGCAGGAGGAAGCCACAGATAATTTATGTAATAGGAAGTTTGGATAAAAATAGGGTTGCCATAGTGTCTTAGTAATGGTAAAAATTTTGGCAATATCTAGAAAGAGATCGCAAGTAATTTTCACTGTTTGATGTAAAATTCCTTCCGCAACAATAAGCCTTTGAAGGTCCCCAAATTTGGTTTCATATGTTTACTTATTATTGCTATACTGCCCATATGGCCATGTATTATAGGTTTGGATAGCTCTTTGCAAGAAAGGGTATATGTTGGAAGTTTATTGAAGTGATTGCTAGCAGCTGCTTGACTTGACCAGAAAAATATAGCAAATATAATAGTATAACAGGAAAAACATATCTGGTTTTACTCTGATCAAAAGCAACTATTAATCTTTTTGTTTTATTTGTTTATTTTTTTGGTAGTGGATGTTGAAGCTAATGCTTATCTCTTTATTTGTATTGCAGTGCCATTCCAGCAAGTTGTTTTCCATCTGAAGTTATTACCTATGAACAATGGGTACAACTGAAGCCAGGAACAAAGAGTATGTTATCTAGTTGGATGAAGAGTGCCTTCTCTGGTGGGAAGAAAGAGATGAACGAATTACTACATCAGAATGTTGACTCTATTCTCAGCACTGCTCCAATGTGGGATAAGTTAGTTACCATCTGTTCTTGACAAGTCGTCGTTTATATTTCTACTTTTTATTTAAGCTTATAATAAAATTTCGTGTGATTGGGTGCTGTTGATGGTGGCCCCACAGAACTTTGGTTTAGGGCTGTCGATGAGTTGATCAATTTGCTAGCTTTTTGAGTTGGCTTGTTAGAAGTTTAGTTTGGCTTATCTTTATTTGTATCAATAATCAATTCAACCTTTAGCTTAAACTATTAAGAGAATGCCCATTATTGGTTTGATTTATCTCTAATAGCAAAAACACATTCTCTTGCTAAAGCCCTGAAAGGCGGGCAAGGCGCACGTAAGGTGGTAAAGTGAGGAGGTGAGGGGCTAGAAGCGGTGTTCATGATTGAGGCAAGGCACCTTTAGCCAGGCACACGCCTTTGGGTGTCTTTTGCCACCTTTCATGATTGTGTCTCTTTCTCTCCTTCGTCTCTTACTTGACATGGTATCAGAGCCTGGTTAGGAGAGAAAGCTCTAGACCTGCTCCTAGGAGTGCCATCCATCTGATAAGGGCTATGTCACTTCCACCCATTCCGGCTGTGTTTCCATTCCAGCTGTGCCCCGTAGTGCACTTAGAAGCTGTTGAACGGTAAACCCATCGAAGTACAGCCACCCATATTGGTTTAAGCGCCTCCATGCATAGCTGCACTTCTGCTCATTTTCTCATGTGCTGGCATGTGTGAGTGAGTGGCTGCTCTAGCGAACTTCCAGCCGCCATAGAAAGGTGTGATGCATCATTTCCAGCCTTGACCAAGGTAGAACACACCTTGTTTTCTGCCATTGTAAGGAATGAATTCTGTTTAGTTGTTGTTTGCACTATTTTTGGGCATTTCACCCAAGTCTGGTACGTTTGAACCTCTGTTTGGTGCTGTTAGAGTGTTTCAGTCCTGGTTTGATATTCCATTTATCTGGTTACAATCTTAAGGAGCCGCCTTCTATCCAAATGAGGATTTCACATTCTCAAATAACTCTGAATCATACCATTTCTCTTACTGGAGCAGAATACATTGAATTTCTGCAATATCAAGCAACAAAGCAACCAACTTTTGGCTCAGCCTCTTGTTTACACTGTTAAGTCTGTTGCATCTGACCACATCTCTGGTAACTAGAAAATGTTTTCACATATCACTAGTTCCACTTCTCTTCCTTGTCTTATTCTTCTAGATGGGTCCAAGACTATTGCTAGAGGCATCGATCATGCCTTGCCTACATCTACTTTGCCTCTAGACTCAGTTCTTTATGTCCCCAGTTATCCCTTCAATCTCATTTCTATTAGTAAATTAACTCACACCCTTAATTGGGCCATAACCTTCCTTGATAACTCCTTTGTCATATAGGACCGAAATATGGGACGGATGATTGGTACAGGGCATGAGTCACATGGCCTCTAACATCTCACCATGACATCTTCAATGATCTGCACTTCTACTTATTCTCCTGCTGTTATCCATAGTTGTTTAGGTCATCGCAGTCTTGCTAAACTTCAAAAGATGCTAGCTTTCTACTTGGTCATCATTTGAACACAAGTCTTGTCAACTTCGCAAATATACACTTGACCTTTTCTAAGCATGCAAATAATAGAGCTAAAGCTCCTTTTCATTTAGTGCATACTGATATTTGGGAACCTAGTCGTATTAGTTATGTTCTTGGCTTTCAATATTTTGTAACTTATATTGATGACTAGGCTGGATGGTTTGGATATTTCAAATAATTTGAAATATCTTAACAGTGACCTAGGAATTATTAGCTATCAATTCTGTATCTCAATACTTGACCTAGCAATTATTAGTTATCAAGTCTGACAGGTGGATAATTATTAGTTTCCTAAGTTAGTGGAGTCAGTTTATTAGTTTCCTAATTTTAGGGGATTTGCTTCTTATGCTGATTTAGTTTCCTTTTTTTCTCTGATTTTTTTTGCCTCTCCTATAAGAGAAGGCCTTTCTATCGTTGTAAATATACTTGTAAATATACAATTAAAAAAACGAATAATTCCTTTTAAGATGGTATTAGAGCTAGGCACAGAAAACCTCTGCCAGCTCTACATTTCCTTATTCCTACCTTCTTCCTTAACAGTGTCTTAAGTTAGCTCAGCCTCAAATCCTCCCTTCCAAATATACTGTGGTACTAAACCTAAAACTTCTTTGGGTGATCAGATTACCCACTTGGTTCAGATTACCACAATTCGCCTAAATGGTGCGAATTTCTTGCAATGGTCTCAATCCATGAGCATGGGCTACCTAATTGGTGAAGCGAAGAAGCCAGCCCATAATGACCCACGGTATGCTACCTGGGATGTTGAAAATTCCATGGTGATGACATGGCTGGTGAACGTCATGGATGAGGACATCAGCTCGAACTATATGTGCTATCCTACAGCTAAGGAACGTTGGGATATTGTTACTCAAATGTACTCTAATTTGGGTCATAAATCACAAGTCTATGAGCTGACTCTGACACTTGGTGAAATCCGACAAGGAGGAGAATGTGCCACCAAGTCTTCCAATACACTGAAAAGAATATGGCAGGACCTTGACCTATTCAATAACTATGAATGGAAGTCAACTGAAGATGCCAATTACTACAACAAGATGGTGGAAGAAGGCCAGATATTCAAGTTTCTTGTTGGACTCGACATTGAGCTAGATGAAGTTCAAGGACGGATTATTGGGAGGCAGCCTCTTCCTCCTATAGGTGAAGTATTTTCTGAAGTAAGAAAGGAAGAAACTTAGGAATGTTATGCTTGGAAAAAATAGGAGCACCGACTTAGTTCATGGCTTAGTTGACAGCACTGCCTTGGCTGCAGCGGATGCCTATATCAGTAAAAATGTAAACTTTAAGGAGACTAGAAATGATGGAATAATTTTGTCTTAGCTCTCTATACAAACAAGGATTACAGCTTTATAGGAGAGAACACAAGCAGAAAATTAGGAATTAGATTACACTAGCTAGCTGGCCTAATTAATTTCCTATTTTATGTCATTTACTAATAAAACTCTTAAGAATCAGCATTTACAGCTAACAAATATTTACAGCTAAAAACTATCAAATCTTTCCTTTCCAACACTCCCGTCTCAAGCTGGTTTGAAGATATCTTTCATAGCCAGCTTGCTAATTAGTCTATCAAACTATTTTGTGGGGAGTCCTTTTGTAAGCACATATGCAACTTGCTCGGTAGTAGGAATGTATGGTATATAGATCAACCCGTTTTCAATCTTTTCCTTGATGAAGTGTTTGTCAACCTCCACGTGCTTTGTTCTATCATGAAGCACTGGATTGTGGACGATAGAGATAGCTGCTTTATTATCACATTACACTTTCTTAGGCAACAAATTAGAGGTCTTTAATTCTTCAGTAGTCTCTTAGTCCACAACACTTCACAAATTCCATGAGCAACTGATCTAAACTCGGCCTCTGCGCTGCTTCTAGTTACCACATTCTGCTTTTTTACTCTGCCAAGTGACAATAGCACTCCTAGCCCAATCTGCATTAGTGTAGGCTTCAACTTGCAAATGTCCATGGTTTTGAATAGTAAACCTCTTCCAAGGGTCCCCTTTAGGTATCTGAGAATTCTATAGATTGCATCAAAGTGTTCTTGTCCAGGCGCATGCATGAATTGGCTAACCATGCTAACTACAAATGCTATATTTGGACGTGTATGTGACAAGTATATCAGTCTTCCAACAAGTCTCTAATATTGTTCCTTATTCAGAACTTCTTCAGCTTTTGAAGGTTGAAGTTTAAGGTTAGGTTCAATGTGTGTCTCGGTTGGTTTGCATCCTAGCAGACCTGTCTCATCTAGTAAATCAAGAACATATTTACATTGATTTAAAAATATACCTTCTTTGGATCTAGCATACTCAATCCCAAGAAAGTATTTTAATGCACCCAAATCCTTGATTTGAAATTTAGCTGCAAGTCTTTTTGTCAGTCTCTCCAATTCTTCATTGTCATTACCTGTCAAGACTATATCATCCACATAGACACTAATATTGTGACTTTGCCTTCTTTACCATGTTTCTAGAATAACGTATGATTAGGTTGGCTCTGATGGTAGCCACAACCCCTTATAGCTCTCCCAAATCTCTCAAACCAAGCTTTAGGGGACTGTTTGAGACTGTATAAGGACTACATACTTTGTTTGGTTCCAATTTTCCCTCAAACCCAGGAGGTAGACTCGTAAAAACTTCCTCCTCAAGATCTCCATTTAAAAAGGTATTTTTCACATCTAACTAGTGTAATGGCCAGCTGAAATTTACTGTCAAAGATAGGAAGATTCTAATTGAATTTATTTTGGTCACAGGAGCAAAAGTTTCCTGGTAATCAATCCTGTTAGGATATTAGCTATAAATACTGTAGTTATTATAGCATATATTTAGGCTTGTAATTAGCATATGATTTGGC
>JASKGM010031850.1:0-25356 GCA_034509205.1 Ceratonia siliqua | reverse complement strand
AATAATTGAATGATTGTTTAGTCACATATATATAGAGAGATATTTTTAATAGTATTAAAAATAAAAAAATTATATATTATTTTCAAAATATAAAAACATGTAGAAAACAATTATAATTTATAAAAGTTGAAATATCTTGTATTTTTTTTGGCAACGAGAATGATGAAATCATATATTTTGTGTGAGCAATATTGAATGTAATAAGAAATTTTGTGAGTGTAAGAACTACTTTTATAATATCCTATTTTTAACTTAATGAATTGCTCCCATTACTTAAACTTTACGAATCAGCCATTGTAGGACTATTGCCACCTCTGTTTTTTAATTTAAAAAATTTTAAAAAAATTACAGAAGAAGTTTTCAAAAATAAATCAAAAATTATATTTTTGAATACTTGTGTTCTAGAATTTATTTTGATTTTTTTTTTACTTTTTTACTTTTTTGAAATTTTTTAAAATTATTTCTTAAAATAAAAATAAAAATGACCAAAAATAAAAAAATAAAAAGGAGACCGCCCCTAGCTTGGAAATCTCCTATAAAAGGTATCGTTTTTGAATACGATACTTCTAAAGGCATTACATAATAATTTACTCAATGGCAATTCTTTTGATGCCGATAAGGTACGGGTGCCCCTTTGCCTGTGTGACACAATTTAGATGAATTTACTTTTCTCATTAATAAACTTGTGACTTATGGCAACCAAAAAAATGTCTTTTTAGCCAAAATCAAATTTTAATACTTAAATAAATTAGTTCAAAACCAAAGAAAAGAGCCAATAGTCCAAGTAATTTACATGCTAATCAGCATCACAAGCTAGCCATTGAAGTTGCATAGCTCCTTCCTTAGCATCACTTTCCGAGTACCCACAAAATTAAAAGAAAAATAAATTAGACAATGCCACACACGGTGGTGGCTGCATCTCTGTTTTCGGTCAAAGTTTCAAGAAGAGAAATCAGCCAACCAAGTGAGTCCAAATCAAACCAAAAGTGGCCAGACAATTCAACAAACGCAACCAAGACGCTAAGATAATGAAGCTACAGAAATCCAGCAATTAACATATTCTAAATGGCTAAATCCAATTTTTTTTCTTTTTCTTTTTAATGAGATTTTATAGTTATTTGTGTCCCTAGTGTTAATCTATAGGCCTATAAATAGCACCATATTCCAGACTACAATTTTCATACTGCAACATAACACTACCAAGAGAGAGTGGTAAAAGACTAAAAAGAGAGTCTGAGATAATGGAGAACTTCCCAGTCATCAGCTTGGAGAAGCTCAATGGTGTGGAGAGAAAAGCTACCATGGAGAAAATCAAAGATGCTTGTGAGAACTGGGGATTCTTTGAGGTACCTCAAGAACCCAATAGAAGTATTACTTTCCTCATATTGATTTCTACATTGCTCCCAAAATCTCTTTTCATGCCAGCTATATATTGTGATTTTCTTGCTATATGTGTGTGTGTGTCTCTTAACATGTTTTTTGGTTTTAAAACTGTAGCTGGTGAATCATGGCATACCCCATGAACTAATGGACACTGTGGAGAGGTTGACCAAAGAGCACTACAGGAAATGCATGGAAGAAAGGTTCAAGGAATTAGTGGCAAGCAAAGCCCTAGAGGCTGTCCAAACTGAGGTCAAGGACATGGATTGGGAGAGCACCTTCCACTTGCGTCATCTCCCTGAGTCAAACATTTCTGAGATCCCTGATCTCAGTGATGAGTACAGGTTACTAACAAAAAATTTAAACACACACGAGTTTATACTTTATACATCTTTATGACATATACCGTAGGATAAATACGAGTTTAGCGCTAAAATCACACCGAATTTTCACCGAGGGCTTGATGTTTGAGTGGACAAAAACAGATATAAACAGAGATCAACTATAAATTGGATCAGTGAACATTTAGATTCAGCCAAAAGAAAAGTAATCAAGTTGTAGATTTCACTCCATATATGATTCATTTCATTATTTCCATTGGATTATATATAAATATCACCAAATGCTGACTCCAAAAGTAAAAGATGGTCCTGGTCGTTTCCCAACTAAACTGCAGCGATGTCTTTCTCTTCGTCAAAATCCTAAATTTCTAATTGGGGCAATGATGCAGGAAGGTGATGAAGGAATTTGCTTTGAAGTTAGAAAAACTGGCAGAGGAGCTGCTAGACTTGTTATGTGAGAATCTTGGATTAGAGAAGGGGTACCTCAAGAAGGCTTTCTATGGGTCAAGAGGACCAACTTTTGGCACCAAGGTTGCTAATTACCCTCCTTGTCCCAATCCAGACCTGGTGAAGGGTCTTCGTGCCCATACTGATGCTGGGGGTATTATTCTTCTCTTCCAAGATGATCAGGTCAGTGGCCTGCAGCTTCTCAAAGATGGGCAGTGGGTGGATGTGCCCCTAATGCGCCACTCCATAGTCATCAATCTTGGTGACCAACTTGAGGTAAGGTTATTGACTTTTATGCCTAATAGACAATTCCACAAACAAGTTAGATGCAAGATCAAGATTATCAAACACATTGCATGGAAAAACAGGTAATCACCAATGGGAAGTACAAGAGTGTGGAGCACCGTGTGATTGCACAAACTGATGGGACCAGAATGTCCATAGCCTCATTCTACAACCCAGGCAGTGATGCTGTTATCTACCCAGCACCAGCATTGGTCGAGAGAGAGGCAGAGAAGAAGAACCAGTTGTACCCAAAATTTGTTTTCGAAGATTACATGAATCTCTATGCTAAGTTGAAGTTCCAGGCTAAGGAACCAAGATTTGAGGCCATGAAAGTATCAAATGTCAATCCAATTGCAACTGCCTGAGATCTGTTTTACTATAAGCAGAAAGATGTTTGTTCTGTTTAGGGAAAAAGAGAAGTAAACAAAAGTAATAAGCCATGAGACAGACGCTTCTGTTTCTCAAATGGATATAATTTACTGTTGTAGGTGAAGTGATTTCTTGTATTATATAAAGTAGCCAATAATGTATTATATTAAGCATATAAAAGATAAATTATCTCCTTTCCTTTTCCTTTTCTGTTTGGATATGGGACCCAACTTACCCAAGTTGGGTAATGGACCACCAATGATAATGATACTAAATAGACTAGAGAACGTGGATCCCATTTACGGGAAGACTCTGCCATTCAAAAAAACATGTATAAAGCAGAATTTGTCAGTCTTGAATCGGTGGCCTAAATTTACTAGGAAAAAATATAGTGTTAAAGACGCCAGGAATCAAAGATATAAATTGGAAGGTTAATAATATATAAACAACGAGTAAATTATTGCTTTGATCTTAAATTCTTAATTTAATTTTTTAATAATTTTCTGTATTATCATATTAAAAAAAATTGAACAATTTTTTTTTCTTAATTTAGTCTTAAAAAAGATATTTTTTTTAGAAACAGTTATTGTTCAGTGTCTGAGTAGCAACGGTGTTTATGGGTACTATATTCTTATATGGTGCAAAGATTGTACTATTTTTTTTTTCTCACCATTATGTACTGCGTATAGATATAATTATTGTATTCTTTTTTATAATTAAATAATTATTTTTTATAAGTGGATAGTCATGACTCATAATAGAAGAACTATTTTTATAATTAAATAATTATTTTCTATAATGGGTAAAAAAGTAAAAGTACTACGCTCCTTGGCATCATATAAGAATATGGTGTCCATGGGGCATGGGCACCATGTAAAAATTTGGTGTATCATGAGACACTAAACAATAATTCTCTATTTCTAAGAAGAAAAATCACATTAAAAAAAATAAAAAAAATTATTCATAAATCAAATTAAGAAGTTAAGAATTATGACCAAAACAATAAGTCATTCATAATATCAATATTTTACAACTTTTGTACCATTGATATTTACGTTTGTACCATTAGTATTTCTATGTTAAAAATCTCAATGATCATATTGGGTGAACACCACAAAATGACCCGTTCTTTTTTCTCTTTCCAATTGATTAGGAGAATGGATAAATTGACATTTAGCATAAGAATTTTTTAAAATGTAATTTTTTTATTGGATAAAATTAAAGTAATTATCATTGTTGAGATAATATCTTGAATTAAATTGTCTTGATAAGCCAACTATGTTTTCAAGACAAAAAGAATAAGTCTAGAATGTTTTTTAAGTGAGCAAAAGCTACATCGCTTAAGAAATGAGCAAGCAAAATAACTGGGTAAATAAAACAATATTTTTTATAAATGTCAATGTAGTTTATGATATATATTACAAATATGAAAAATGAAGAGGTATTGGCAAAAAAAAAAAAAAAACCTGAATAAACTCTGCACCTATGTTTTATAAAGGGCCTACACTACTGTTTTGATTTCTTAGTTTTTATTAGATATACATCAATAGGGACGGATTCAGAAATAACCTAAGTGGGGTTGAAAGCAAAACTAAGGGGGGAGAGTAAGAAAAATTTAGTAGGATCCCAAAAGAAAAGGATAGGCCAACAAAAAATAAGAGGAGCCCACAAAAATGTTAAAATAAATTTATATATAAAATTTAACGAAAGTTTGGAGGAGAGGGACCAGGACCCATGCCTGCCCTTCCCTCCATCCGTCCCTGCTCACCGAGTCTTGTAGATTCACCTTGCTTTTTCTCATGTTTTCATATATGGATAATACCCAGCAACCACTACTATTTTGACTTGTCACCTTTAATCAGTAAAGTAATTCTGGAAGCAAACCTAGAAGTCTGTCAATGTCCCTTTGGATTCATTAGGAGTAGGTTTTCTTTACACATGTTAAATTTTTTTTGTTATTTGGCATTTGTAATTTGTCTATCAGGGTGGAGCCCTTTTATCTGTTTAGTACTATTACAGCAGAGCTCCCAGTTGGGTATGAAATTTGAAGTTGACAAATTATTTTCAAATGTTGTTTGCATATAGATTGTGTCAGCTTTGAGGCTTTCGGAGTATAGGGTATACCCAACCCATATATTTTATGCCAGTCATGACCTTGTTTGGAATGTTGTGACATTGTCACTTTTAATTGTTTCAAATTTTTTATTAAATAATATATTATTTATAAAAAATAATGCTAATTAATAGAAAACCCTTATTAAAAAATTGAATTAGTAACATTTAACTTAGAATGAAAGCCTTGAAGGCTTGTGAATGATACCAATAACTGGTAGCTAGAAGAGAAATGTTTGATTTCACATGATAACCACCAAATGATAAATTTTTTGTATAGAATTAGTTTATTAGAAATTGATAGAACTAGTTGTTAGAATATTTGTAATACTGTCTAGTTGTTATCCATCTATCTTACCTATTATCCATCTTTCCAACTGTACCTGTTTTCCATCTTCCTAACTGTTGTGTTTATTACCTTCCCAAGTGTCTATATAGTTATTCTTGTTGTCTTAGTTGTACCAACTTTATAGAAGTGTCCTGCTATATATATATTGGCATATTGCCATCTGAATGATATAACATTTTTCATAAGAACCTTTATTGTTCATGGTATCAAAGCCTAAATTGGGCTTTTTTTTACTTCCAGAAAGGCCTTCATTGCCATTTCTTCTTGATTTCTTCTAGAGTTTTAAGATTTAGGTTTGCAGTCACCTGGGTTATACCTCTAACCTCCTCAAAAACTGCCTATCAATATCCTGCTCCAACTTTGTCCACACTCTCCGTCTCAAGTGCCCCCTGCCACCTTCACTGAGTGGCTAGTTGCCCATGTGCCAGCGTGTGATAGTGCATGAGAGCTCCGGTGAACTTCCATTCACGGTAAAATTTAGCAACAGACTCCAGCGACTCTCCGTCTCAAGTGCCCCCTGCCACCTTCACTGAGTGGCTAGTTGCCCACGTGCCAGCGTGTGATAGTGCATGAGAGCTCCGGTGAACTTCCATTCACGGTAAAATTTAGCAACAGACTCCAACGATTCTTCTTTTGGCATTCATTGCCACCTATTGACTCTCACCATGTCTGACAATGGAAAGAATGTGGTTTCCTTCATTAACTTTGTTAAGAATACTCTTTTAGAGCCACCAAGAGCTAATCCACCCACTTTAGACTTACCAAACTTGGGTGTTACTATGCAATTGGATGGAAAGAATTATCTGCAGTGGACAAGATTAGTGAATCTATCTCTCAAAGGGAAACATAAACTCCAATACTTACATTATGATCCATCGAATAGTAAGGATAAGCAGTTCAAAGCTTGGGATATTGAAGATCCCATCATCATGGCCTGGTTGTTGAATTTTATGAATTTTGAAATTTCACAACATTTCATGTTTCTCAACATATCTAAGGAGATTTGGGAAGCGGTCAAAAAGACTTATTCAAAGGGACAAGATGATGCTGTAATTTATGAATTAAAGAATCGAATTGCTCAGACTAAGCAAGGTAGCCTATTTGTTACAAACTATTTTATTGTGCTAACTAGTTTATGGAAAGAAATGGATTTATACAAGAAATTGAAACTGAGTTCACCTGAAGATACTTAAACTCTTCTTCAAGAAAGAGATAGAGATATAGTCTTTGAATTATTGACTGGCTTGAACATGAAATTTGATCAGGTTCACATTCAAATCCTTGGGAAAGAGTCTCTACCAACTTTGAATAAGAAATTCTCAATTGTCCAAGGAGAAGAACGAAGACGCGTTGCGATGATGACTAGTGCTTTATATTCAATGATTAATTCAGCTTTTATTGTTGAAAAAAAGGAGAACAGGGGATTCAAGTTAGAATCCAGTAAAAGTTTAAACCAGAACACTTTATGGTGCTGCTATTGCAAGAAACCCATGTACATAAAGGACAATTGTTCAAACTACATCGCAAAGACTAAGTATTGAATCAGATCAAACAACAGTGGAATCAAGCTCATTATCTGTCCCAGGAAGAACCGTCTTCAACATCCCAGAGTAATGGTGTTCAGTCTCTCATAAGAGAGGAGGTTAAAAAATTGAAGGCCTTTCTTGAAACCTTAACAACCAATACATGCTCTTTTGCTTAGCAAAGTAAGTGTATGCTTTCTGAAATCTTTATGGCAAACCAGTCTATCCCAGAGGTTGGATTCTAGATTCAGGTGCAATAGATCATATGACTCACTCTTCACATTTATTTAAAACCTATGAGCCTTGCTCAAATAATAAATCTATCTTTGTTGCCGATGGTAAGGTAATCAGGATATCTAGACACGGTCACTTTGATTTGTCACTAGCAATCCCTTTGACAAATGTGCTTTATGTGCCAAAAATTTTCATTAACCTTCTTTTCATTCATCAACTCACAAAAAACCTTGATTGGCTTGTCATTTTTAACTCTTCTTACTGTGTATTTCAAGAAAGGAAAATAGGGAAGATGATTGAATATGTTAAAGAACAGAAAGGACTTCATTATCTTGAAAGTATCTTGAAAGTACAACTGGCCTATCTCTTTCTCAATCTGAGTTTTCTCCTAGTCCCTCCATTCATAGTGTCTCAAGAAGGAATGACAATAAAGTTTGGTTATAACATTGTAGGCTCGGCCATCCTTCTTTTTCCTTGATGAAATATGTGTTTCCAGTTTTGTTTAAACATGTTAATTTTCATACCTTGCATTGTGAGTCTTGTGAACTTGCAAAATGCCATAGAGTGTCTTTTTCAGTTATCAATAAAATAACAACTAATCTTTTTGCCTTGATGGTTTCTCTCATTTATTGATGATTGTACAAGACTTACTTGTCTCTATCTTCTTAAAGATAAATATAAAATTAGCCATGTTATTCCAAAATTTTGTAAACTCATTTCTTACCAATTTGGAACCTCCATTAAAAGAATAAGATCATACAATGCAAGGGATTATTTCAATTACCATCTCAACTCTTTCTTTGAGCAAGAAGATATTATCTGAGTTATCTTATGTTGATACCCCTAACAAAATAGGGTTGCTGAACAAAAGAACTAACATTTGTTGAATCTTACTCGTTCCTTACTCTTTTACATGAATGTTCCTAAGTCTTTTAGGGGGGGGAAGCTGTTCTCATTGAAGCTTTTCTTATTAATCGACTCCCATCCAAATCTCTCTCAAACAAAAGCCCTTTAGATGTCATTCTTTGTCATTATTCAAACCTGTATCTCTAAATACACCTTCACCTAGGGTGTTTGGATGCCTAGCTTTTGCCCATATCCATAAACAACATCATAGCAAACTTAACCCAAGAGCTCTTAATTGTGTATTTTTAGGATACTCTAATACTCAAAAGGATTATAAGTGTTTTCATTCCCCAACCAGGAAATTCTATGTTTCTATGGATGTTACCTTTTATGAATCCATCTCATATTACTCTTCTCACCATGAGGGGGAGATTTCTTATCTTGGTGAGCCATTATCTTCTTTTCCACAACTTACTCTCCCTTTACCTTCCCCATATGAAACATAATCTGTTTTGTAGCCCAATGAACCACTCAAAGTGTACTTAAGGAGAGATAAGTTTATATCTATTAAACAACATATCTAATCATCGGATTCATCTCCTACTGAAGTTCATACAGAACCACTTACTATTGCACTTGACCCTGAGCAACTTGGGATGACATCTCATTCATATGGTGTGACACCTGAATCTAGAATTCCTATTGATAATACCTCTATCTCTATGAAACTGTTGCTATCGAAGAAAATTCTAATCATGATCTACCCATAGCTATGAGAAAAGGAAAAAGAAGTTGCACCCAACACCCTATATCCCATTATGTGTCTTACCATAATCTTTCAAACAGGCATAAAACCTTCTTGATAGCCTTAAACACCATTGACATGCCACAAACTGTACAAGAAGCCTTGAAGGATAAAAAGCTAGTCACAAGCTATGAATGAGGAAATGAGAGCCTTTGAGAAAAATAAAACATGGGATATTGTTACCAAACCTCTAAGAGTGGTACCTGCACTACAAGAAAAAATCCAATTTCTTGTGGATGTTTGCTGCGAATTATTTTCGCAGGTAGTTACTTGTGGATTCAAAATTGCCAAGAAAATCCCCATGAAGGTTTGGCACTAAAATGACCGAATATTTTCCTGTGAACTTTTTTCACAAGTAAAATCCACAAGAAAATGTACATGTAAAGTTATATGTAGATTTCAATTCCACAGGAACGTACTTGCGGATTTAAATTCCACAAGAAATTTCTGGTGTCATTTTTTTATTATAATCCATAATGATTTTGATTGATTCAACCATTAGATGACACATAAGTTATGTGCTAATATTCTATGGCAAGGGTGGTCAAGATTGAGCTATGTGCTAATATTCTATGGCAAGGGTGGTCAAGATTGAGCTGCAAGCGGGGCTTGATCAGAGTTTTTTATCTTCTAATAGTATGATATGATAGTTAACTAAAAAAAAATATACAAAAATCTATATGCAAGACTAAAATGGCAAGCTCCTTTAATCAAACAGTCGAAAAATAAAAAATTTTAACGACGCAAACAAAAACGTGGAACAAAGCCTTTTGTAAGATATATAAAGCGTATGATGCAATATTGAATAATTAAAAAAATGTACTATAATTTGTGTACATCATTTTCAAGGTGGGCTTTTTCAATCGAATGGTTTGAAAATTTTAAATTTTAAAAAATTCACAAAAAGTATCAACAATAATAGAATGTATGAATGTGGTGGCATATCACTTTACTCTCTTATAAAGGAAAATGCATTTTAGATCATCATCTTGTTTTATTTTAGTCGATCTGACCATTGGATAACTCATGTGTTGCGTGCTTAGTTTATGTGCCAAGTGTGGTGAAGATCGAACTACGATCGGTACAATTTTATACCTTATAAGTGCACGATGTGATAGTAAATGATAAAAAATGTACAAAAATTTTTGTGTAACAAAGATGGTGAGTGTATTCAATCTAATTGTTAGATTTTTAAAATTGTAAGAATACAATAAAAAAAGTTAATTAAGAGTGTTAGGCAAGAGATTTAAATTGAAGGATACAATAGCGAATGATCAAAAAATGGTACTTAAATTTGTATACATCAAATTCAAGGTGTATTTTTTCAATCCAACAATTGGATTTTCAAAAAATCAAAAAAATTGTGTGCATTAATTATTTGTTCATTAAATAGATTTTTCTTGCAGATTTAAAATTCCCAGGTAAATTTCTTGCGAATTTAAAATCCATAGAAACATTACCTGTGGATTTTAAATCCAGATCTAAAATCTACAAGAAACTTCTTTGATATTTTATTTGTTTAAAAAAAACGTTTTAGCGAATTTTGAAATGCCAAGGATATATTCTTGCCTATTGCTGTAAACACCATCTTTTGTCTAACTTTAATTTTTGTTTATAATTTAAAAATTAAAAAAATACAAAAACACAAAAGGAAGAAAATCAAAATCAAACACAAAAAATAAAAAGATAAAACCAAAATTGTATAAGAGAATTATAATGTTTTAGTTTTATTTGAAAAAAAAATACCAAAATGCATTTTAAAGCCTAACCCACATCTCTATTGAAGGGGAAAAAAAAAAAAAAGAGAAAGTACTTTAAGCCCTTTTGACAAGGATTTGGCCAGGAGTGCAAGGCCACATTTGACAAATTGAAAACTGCATTGACCACAACTCTCATAATTCAACCACTAGATTGGAAATTGCCATTCGAGATCATGTGTGATGTGAGTAACTATGCAGTTGGAGCAGTTCTAGGGTAATGGGTTGGCAAACAAGCTCATGTGATCCATTATGCATCCAGGACACTTAATTCTGCTCAGTACAATTATTCTACAATCGAAAAAGAACTTTTGGCTATTGTTTTTGCATTAGATAAATCTCGGTCATATTTACTTGGTTCTAAAGTGATTGTGTTTTCTGACCATGCAGCTTTGAGATATTTATTGGCAAAGAATGAGTCAAAGCCTAGATTGATAAGATGGATTCTTTTATTGCAAGAATTTGATCTTGAAATCAAGGACAAGAAAGGAGTTGAAAATCTTGTAGCAGATCACTTAAGCCGATTGATAAAAGAAGAGATTCTTGAGCCGATGCAAGAATTCTTCCCTGATGAGCAATTATTCTCTCTACAAGGTATAGTTCCTTGGTATGCTAATCTGGTAAATTATCTAGTTGGTAAAACCTTTCCTGATGATATGAGTAAAGCTAAAAAGGACAAACTGAAAAGTGAGGAAAAATATTATGTATGGGATGATCCATATTTATGGAAATATTATTCTGATCAAATTGTTAGAAGATGTGTGCCTAATTATGAAATTTAATCCATCATTTCTTTTTGTCATGCTTATGCTTGTGGAGGTCATTTTGGACCTAAGAGAACAGCTAGAAAGGTGTTAGATAATGGTTTTTATTGGCCTACACTATTCCATGATGCGTATGTTTCTTGTAAGAATTGTGAACAGTGTCAAAGGACAGGAAATTTATCCCGCAAGAATGAAATGATACAAACCCCTATCCTTATATGTGAAATCTTTGAAGTATGGGGTATTGATTTTATGGGTCCATTTCCATCGTCTTTTGGATTTAATTATATATTGCTTGCAGTCGATTATGTTACAAAATGGATTGAAGCAAGGGCCACAAAAACTAATGATTCCAAATCTGTTGTAAGTTTTATAAAGTCTAACATATTTAGCAGGCTCGGAATACCAAGAGCAATAATTAGTGATCAAGGCAGTCATTTTTGCAATTGGGCAGTGGAGACATTGATGAGAAGGTATGGTGTTATTCATAAAACATTAACACCATATCACCCCCAAACAAATGGACAAGCTGAGGTATCCAATAAAGAAGTCAAATCCATCTTGGAAAAGACTGTGAAACCAAACAGAAAAGATTGGAGCATTAAACTTGATGATGCATTGTGGGCTTACCGGACAGCCTATAAAATGCCGATTGGGATGTCTCCCTACATGTTAGTCTTTGGAAAGTCATGCCATCTTCTTGTAGAGCTAGAACACAAAGCTTATTGGGCAGTCAAAAGTTGCAACATGGATATGAACAAAGCTGGAAAACAAAGGCAGTTGCAGTTGCAAGAATAAGAGGAAATACGCCTTAAGGCATATGAAAATTCAAGCATCTACAAGGATAAGACCAAGGCATTAAATGATAAAATGGTTGCTAGGAAGCAATTTATGGTTGGACAAAAAGTTTTACTCTACAATTCAAAACTTAAGTTAATGCCCGGTAAGTTACGTTCTCGTTGGATTAGACCTTTTGAAGTTACTAATGTGTTCCCCTATGGTGCAGCTGAAGTGAAAAGTTTAGGAACTAACAAGGTGTTCAAGGTCAACGGGCATCAACTCAAATTGTTCTATGAAGGCTTTCAGAAGCATACCATAGATGACATTCAGCTGGGAAACCCTGTGTATTCTGAGTAGGAGGACCTGAAATGTCGAGCCAACAACATTAAACAAAGGTGCTGCTTGGGAGGCAACCCAAGAATGACTACATGCTGCCACCAGATTTACTCTCTTACCCTATCTCTTTTAATTTTACATGTCCATGAGTGTTGATTTTGTGGCTTACATTGAGGACCATGTAAGTTTTAAGTGTGGAGGTGGGGATTTTAGTGATTAAGGAATATAAAAAATAAAATAAAAAAGTTGATCATGCATGAGTTTTGCTTGAGATACTTGAATGATGCATAGGATTTGGTTACAGCTTTTGTTATATACGCACCAAATGGTTTAAGATGTAACAATGTGTTGTAAAATAAGGTGAAGCCTTCTTGAGTCCTAGTAATTGATTGAAACAGTATTTCTTGTGAGGTTGCATGGACTTAGTAGCAAAGCATAATAAAGGCATGTGCGATGAACCTTTAGAATATTCCTTTTAAGCTAGACCTAAATTCAGGTTTAAGTAAATAGACTGAGAAATAACCAAAAAAAAAAATTGAAATGAGATGGAGCGTAAAACACACTCATAAATGCAAGATTGAAATGAGATGGAGCGTAAAACGTACTCATTTGCAAAAGAAACACCCTTATAAACGCAAGATTGAAATGAGATGGAGCGTAAAATGCACTCATTTGCAAAAGTACTTTATTTGACTACCCGGTTTGTAGTATTAAAGAGGAATGGTTGAAGGATGAGTTATGCATGAATTGATTATGTTAATTGCAAAGGTTGAGTGATTAAGCAAGAGTACTTGTGGACAGAATTGAAAAGAAATGAGTATGCTTGACTTTAATTTACTTGTCATTGTCACATTTTTAAACTGGGTTAGTGTGTTTTATTGAGCATTACATTGAATAACCTATGCATATGTGATAGTGTCTTCAGTAAGACTTTGTTAAGCTCAACTCAATGTCTAGTTTGCCCGAGGATGTGCAAAAGCTAAGTGTGGGGAAATTTGATAAATACATTATCTTGTATTTTTTATCTCCTTTTAATTATTCTATTTGTTATAATTTATGTCTTATTATGGTTATTAATCTTGATATTTGTGTTTAGGACATGAATTAGGAATTGGGAATAATTAAGCTTAAAATTAAAAAATCCCAGCATTTTAGAATTCTTACCTTTGTTGCTTGTTTCAGGTCTTTCAATGGGTTATGCGGTCAAATCATGAATAAATCTTTCTAAGAAATTGTGGAGGACATCTTCCAGGAATGACAATTGAAGGGCCTAAATTAAAATAAGGCCGTTTTGAAGCAATAATTAAGTGGAGAACTTGAATCCTGTTTCTGGGCATTGGTCAAGGCAGTGTCGGTTTTTAGCCCATAACATGAGTTGTAGGCCTCCGTTTTGAGCAAAGTCTGATGCGTTAGAAACCTAACATCAAGGGCTACATCTTTTAAGAAGATAGAAATTTCTGGAGAGGCTGATATCTGGTTCGAAAAAGGCAGCAAAGTAAACGGGTGGAATCTCCGTATATATGGAAACAATGGGGGGATTCGGTGGATTAGGGAATTTATGACTTTCTCTAGCCCTTTTTGCTATGACGTCCAAGGGTTGAAAAAAGGGACTTATTTTTCTTATCCATGTTCTTCTTTTTCTTTCTGGGTTTTTCTTATCATGAAGAGCTAATTTTCTTCTCTTCGGGTCAAGGGGATTTCAAACTTCAGTTTTGTATGATTGTGAGACATATGTTTTGAATTTCAATTTATTCTTATTTTGAATGATTGCATGGTTGATTTTCTAAATAGCTAGTTAGTTAATCATCCTTGTGATTGAATGCTACACTAGTTGCATAATTCGTGATTGTTATGTTAATTGGTAAAAGTAGTGATTAGGTGACATGATTATGATCCAAGTTTTCATTGTATGCCTACAAGAAATATAAAACAGATTAATTAATTCATGCTGGGTGAATTGTTATTTGGTTATAACCTCATCCTAATCATAGTGCTGTTATTGATATAATTTGGATTCTTTGTTTTAAATTCATATGATTGCATGGTTGATTTTCTAAAGTAGCTAATTAGTTAATCATCCTTGTGATTGAATGTTACACTAGTTGCATAATCTGTGATTGTTATGTTAATTGGTAAAAGTAGTGATTAGGTGACATGATTATGATCCAAGTTTTCATTGTATGCCTACAAGAAATATAGAACAGATTAATTGATTCATGCTGGGTGAATTGTTATTTGGTTCTAACCTCTTCCTAATTGTAGTGCAGTTATTGATATAATTTGGATGGCTTCATACCAAGTTGATTAGTATCAAGAATTTAACTTTAGTGCTGGGCTGGGTTAATGAATTTATGGAAGAAGATAGAGTTATCTTGCTTGTAGGTAATTCTTGGTTAGATATTCAGAGAGAAACAAATCCTTAGTGTCGATGATAATTCTATAAATTGGAAGTAAGAACCCCCTTGACCCGGATCTATCCTTAATTAGTATTCCTTATAATTTTGTCTAGGATAATTCATTACTTCTATGAATTTTTTTCCAACCATACAACAACAACACCCCTCTTTTTGTATATGTTTGCATTTGTGTAATAACTAAAATTTAGAACCATGAATGGATCTGTCAGTCCTTGTGGATTCGACCCTTGCTCATCCTATCTATTGTTGAGAGTGAGGTATTATTCTAGTTGCATTCGACACGCGACTAATCAGACTGTATGGACATAATGGTGGTTTGTATGTTCATGAGCCTGAACTACATTTCTTAAGACAAAAATTAATTGGTTGATGGTTTAGTCTGTATATTTCCCTATACTTGCAATCATGTCAATTTGGAATCACATTAATGATTTCATTACAAACCAAAGTCCCTCTCTAATTTCTGGTAATCATATTGGAAAATAGGGATGGAAGTAGTTTACTAATGTGATATGCATATATTCATGTAGTTAGGAATATTTGAAACAAGCCTTCCAAAACTAGGATAGCCTTGAAGTGGGAAAAAGTGTGGGAATTGAACATCAAACTTCCAAAGTTATCCTAGTGAGTGGATATCTACTTATCTCTGGATGGCTAAAACTGTAAATTCTATATTATGATTTAATTTTATTATCATCGAGCATTATTTGGGATGTTTTGAAATAAGTGAAATGTATATGTGAATTTATGAGTTTTCCCAAATTATGAATTTTTCCTAAGTTCTCTTGGGAAGATGTGAACTATGTAAAATTTTCTTTATTTGTTTTATAAGAGTGTTTTATTATTTGTTACAGTAGCAAGTGTCTTTCAATACCACAAGTTTCCTTCCTTCAAGGAGGTAAGTTTCTACTCGTATATTGTTTGCTTCTTATTTATGTTTTGTTATTTATTTTATTTTATTTTGTGAGCTATGATTGCCATGTTTTGTGTTATTGGAAATAAATCCCAAATTATGTAAAGTTTCTAATTCCAAAGGAGGTGTTGAACTATAAACTTTGGTTAGGAATTTGCATGCGTCGTGTTGTAATAACTGTGTTATGTGTAGTATTGCGTTTATGACTGGTTAATTGTATTTTCTTTACTGTTTGAAGCCACAGAGGCTATGACTAGTCGAATGTTGCATTGTACACCCATTTTTGTTGTGGGGCGTACCCCTGGAATGTCTATATTTTAGGAAAAAATTTGTCCAAATTTTTGTAAAAATAAAATTTTTGTGAACATGAAATTTTTGTGAAAATGAAATTCTTGTGTTTCAATTCTATTTTCCTTCAATAATTTAGGTTTTGTTTGTTGACTTGTCCAGAGGTACCAAAATGGAAACCACTGTACATAGAATGTGGATGTATAATAGGCTTGTTCAAGATAAAAGTAAGTATGCTGATGAATTTTTGAATGGCATGGCAGCATTTATGAACTTTGCTTATCAACAACCAATATATTTGATTGAGGGAGTCATTAGGTGTCCATGTAAATGGTGTAAGAGTGAAAAATACTTAACCCTAAATGAGGTGAACTTCCACTTATTTCAAAAGGGTTTTATACCAAGATATTGGTATTGGACATCACATGGAGAGGAAGTACCTTAAATTAGCCAGGATTTTGATATGCAGTTAGGTGCATCAAGTAGTTGTGTAATGGGTGATTATAACTTCGAGGAGGTTAGTCAATCAAGTGGACAACGATGTGAACAGAATGTAGAAGAGCCTTAACTTATGAATTATGAACATGTGAATAGATACCAAGGCATGGTGTTTGATGTTGTTGGTGTAGGTTCCGAGTAGCATTTTGAACATAATGTAGAAGAGCCTCTGAATATGGGTGCTGCAATGTTTTATGATATGTTGAAGTTTACTTAGCAACCATTAAGGCCAGGATGTACAAATTATTCCGAATTGCCCTCAACCGTTGGAATGTTGAGCTTGAAGTCTGATTATAATATGTCCCAAGGATGTTTTGATGCAATGTCACAATGTATGAAGGATACAAACCACACTGAAAACAAGATACTAACTAATTTTAGAAGAGCGAAGAAGCTAGTGTCAAGGTTTGGTCTTACATACAATAAAATTTATTGTTGCCTTAATGGGTGCATGCTGCATTACAAAGATGACACTAATTTGAGGGAGTGTAAGTTCTATCAAGAACCTCGCTATAAACCATGTAGTGCATAAAAGCAAATAGGTAAAGAGGTTGCCTGCAAGACAATGTATTACTCGCCCCTCATCCCTAAACTTTAGTGGTTGTATGCTTCTGGTACTTTTGCAGAGCATATGAGGTGGCATTATGAAAATTGCAGGGAAGAAGGTGTCATGTGTCACCCTTCAAATGGACTTGCATGAAAATATTTTGATCTACACATCCAAATTTTGCCTCAAAACCTTGAAATGTTAAACTTGGCTATGTTATGATGGTTTCACACCTTGTGGGCAATTTGAATCACAATACTCTTACTAGCTAGTAATTATTACCCCATATAATCTCCCACCAAGTCTTTGTATGACTGCTCCTTACATGTTCTTAACTTTGATCATTCCAGGCCCACAAAATCCAAAAAGTAATATTAATGTGTATTTACAACCATTAATTAATGAGTTGCAAGAATTGTGGAATTTTGATGTCCAAACATATGATGCCTCAATGAAGCAAGGCTTTTTTATGATAGTTGCATTGATGTGGATAATAAATGATTTTCCTGCATATGGTATGTTGTCTGAATGAAGTACTATTGGAAAATTAGCTTGCCCCATATGCATTGAGCGGTAAAAAACTTTCACACTGAAACACAGAAGGAAAAACTTAGTTTGATTGTCATCATCAACTTTTACCTTCTGAGCACGTTTTTTGAAGAAACATAGTGCTTTCTACAAAAATAATAAAATAGAGAAATGTTTGCCTTCTTTTAGATTAAATGAGAACCAAGTGTGGGAAAATGTTTGTTGCCTTTCAAAGATAACTACAATGGGGATGTGCCATTTTTCAGGATATGAGGTATCCCATAATTGGAAAAAAAGAAACATATTTTGGGATTTACCATATTGAAGTACCAACCTCATTCAACATAATCTTGATGTTATGCACATAAAGAAAAATGTATTTGACAATGTCTTCTACACTGTCATGGATGACAAGGAAAAAACCAAGGATAACACGAAGACAAGAATGGACTTAGCAGAGTATTGTAGACGAAGGGATTTGGAATTACAATCTAATCCCAATGGGACATATACAAAACCCAAGGCTAAGTTCACTTTGTCATTGGAACAAAAATGCCAAGTATGTGAATGGGTGAAGGAGTTGAAGATACTGGACAGATGTGTTACCAATTTAGCTATATGTGTGGATACAAAGGAAGCAAAACTATTCGGTAGGAAGAGTCATGATTGTCATGTTTTCATGGAATCTCTTCTTCCAATTGCCTTTGGTGCACTTCTAGAACCGTTCTAACTAGACTCTACCAATTCTTTAGAGACTTATGCTCAAGAATGTTACGGGAGGATCATTTGTTACAGTTAGAACAAAACATTATTGTTTTACTATGTAAGTTAGAGTGTATATTCCCACCTGGATTCTTTGACTCCATGAAGCACCTACCAATTCATTTGCCATATGAAGTTGGGGTAAGTGGGCCTATTCAATATTGTTAGATGTATCCACTTAAAAGGTAACTAACTTTTGTTATTGAATTATCATGTTGACATATTTTAAATTACATATATTGTGTGTTGAGGTTGAACTTAAGTTGTGTTATAGGTTCCTCAATAAAATTAAAAAAAGGTGAAAAACAAAGTATGTGTAAAAAGCTCAATATGCCAAGCATACTTGGTTTAAGAGATGTCATATTATTCCTCTTATTATTTTGATCCACAAATCCAAACAAGTACAACTAGAGTTGGTCGCAATGATGATGGAGTTCAGAGAGATGGAATGCAACAAACTCTATCATTCTTCAACTATCATGGCCGCACAGCTGGCAAGTGCACAAATAGATGGCTAGATGATAGAGAAATCGTTGCAGCCCATCTACATGTTCTATTAAATTGTGATGAGGTTAAACCATTTCTCAAGTAAGTAAAATGCCAATAGCTTGCTCAATATTCCTTCTTAATGGTTTAAAACTAATATGTTAATGTCCTCATTTGCAGTATTTAGATCAAATGCTTGAAAGATGCTTACAGTAATATCAATGATGATGTCATTGATAAACAGATAGAATCTGATTTTTCATGATGGTTTCAGGAATATGTAAGCATTAATCAACATATCATATCACATAATTCTTATTTGTATGACCTCTTAATTGGACCTTTGTGAAAGGCAAAGTCATGGTCTATTTTTTATGTTAATGGATACAAGTTTTGGCCTTTTGAAAGGGGTAAGGCAAAAGAACATACAATAGTAGGGTGTGTGTTGGTGGCATCGTTCAAGTTGAAAATTCAAATGATTATTATAGTGTTCTTAAAGAAATTCTTGAATTGGAATAGCCGAGACAACCAATTAACAAGTTAGTATTGTTTTACTATGATTAGTTTGATCCCTCAAAGTGTGGGGTGAGAGTGCATAGACAATACGACATCGTTGAGGTTCAAAAAAGTCAAAGATATGCAAAGTTTGACCCTTTTATATTTCCCTCAATAGCAAATCAAGTTTATTATGCATCATATCCTGGCTAGTACAGGGATAAGGTTAATTGGTTTATGGTAATCAAAACAAAACCAAGGGAAAATGTGGATAAAAAACATACTTTGGAGGTGGCATACTAAGAAGATCATTCTCATATTCATGCGATAATGAAGGATAACTCACCTACAAAATTACACGATGATGAATCAAATGGGGAAGAGGTAATGGAGGTAATTAGGATGGAAGAAGATCATTTCACTGAAGATAATGAAAATAAAGAAGTTCCATCAGATGAAGAAGAAGAAGTAGAGTTTATTAATAATGATGAGGATGACGATGGGGATGAGGATGAGTGATGTAAAAAAATTATACTAGCATATATATTATTGTTAATTTGATTATTATTTGATCAATAAAATATAACTTCTCTTTGAGTAATAAGTGCTGCATTGTTTGTTACTGTTTTATACTTTAATTTAAGTATTATTTTTAGCTTTAATTAGATTATATATTTTTGTTAATTTTGTTATTGATAACTTCACTACAAGATCAATGGAGTCTCGTAAAGTTGAAAAATCAAATAAGAGACGACTTTTAACTTCATCGACCATCTCACAACCACCTATCTTACATTGGCCTATCTCACAACCACCTATCTCATAACTGTCCATATCACAATTAGCCTTCTCACAATTGCCACAAGTTCATATTCCCCATATAATTCCATTACCCCCTCTCCTGTATCAATATATCCCACCCCAAACTACTATGGCAAACCCTCCCTAACCCCAACCAACTTATCAGATACTGAGCACTTCTTCTAGCTTCGTCGGGGAAGCACAAGGGGACAACCGTCCTTTGATAGAGCTTGATGGAGACGGCTGAAATTTTTTTCCTTATAATCTTTTGTATTGTTTATGCATTTTTAAATTATTGTTAATGACTTATGTTTTATTTTGAATAAGCCTGATCCTCACAATTTCATGATTGATGGCATAAGTTCCTGTATTCGTAGTAAGTTTGAGGTAGCTAAACCATCATGGAAGTAGTTTGGTATAACCACTTGTGACATATGGTTCGAAGAATTCAAAGTAAAAAGAATAAAAACTTTCGTTTAACAGTGTGCATGCATTGATTGTTAACTATGTAAATGTAATATCTCTAACTTATCCTTATATGTTTGTTACAATTACAAAAAAACTTTAGGTGGATGCCTCACCATACTGACCAAATTCGTCGCAATTTTAAGAAAAGAGCTTCATCCAAAATAAGCCAAAACTTTAAATCAGTTTGAGACCACATCAACAAAAAGCTAGTTTGGATAAGAGACAATGTATGGGAAGAGATGAAGGCTTATTGGGAGTCTAATTTATTCCAAACAAAGTCCAATCAAAATAGAATGAATCATGATTCATGTGCGGGTGCCTCTGTTCATACTGGTGTTCCATACCACATCGTGTCCTTTAGAAAAAATGGTAAGATTATATTTTCTTTTCTTACTGCCATGTTTATTAGTATGTATACTGTTAATAATAAAAAAATTATTTTTTTATCAAGTACAGAAGGCTAAGATTAAGACAGATCCTTTACTATCATATTTTGATTTTTGTGCTCATCGGAAAAAGAAGGATCAAAGTTAGGTCAGTGATTATGCTGTTGCAGCTTATGTAAGTAGTTGCTAAACATTAAATTATATTTAAGTTTAATATTCTCATCATTATTAATTTAATTTATATGTTATTTGTGTAGAAAAACTTTAAAAGAAAAGGGTTGAGCTGTATTCTTAAAGCTTATCGGTTGATAGATGAGATACGACAGTTAACCATTAGTTATTGTGCCATTTGATATGGACATATGGTTAGATGTAACTAGTGGAAAGAAGAAGGGGAGGGTATTTAGATTGGGATATATGGGTCTGATGTTCAAAGGATCATCTTCTTCTAGTTCAACCGCCATATGTCAAGCATTCCTGAGGAACTTGATCACCTCAAAAGGAGCCAATATGAGTTGCAAGCTCAATTAGAAGAAGAACGACAACGTAATGTCACCATGAGAAGTGAGCTTACAGAAACAAGATGATTGTTAGCTCAGGTTCTAGAAAGTTTAGGCATTAATCAGACAGGCTCTTCTTCCCAAGCACCACCTTCATACATTGAACAAAACTCTAATGATGTCTTTGATAATAATGTAGATTGAATATTATGACGTTTTATTTTAATTTGACTGAACAATGTTTGTATTTAACTAAATAATATTTTTATACATTTATGTTGTAATTATTTTATAATTAATTTTTGTTACAATATTGCATTTAATTTATTTATATTATTTAATCTATTTTGTATGAAATGTTACACGAAACTATGCTAGTGCGTTGAAGTGTTTGTAGATTTCTAGGGTTTCTTGGGTGAAAAAAAAATCTGCTGGCAATTTACCTGTAGCTTTTTTCAAAGGAAAATTTGCAAGAAATTACCTATGGATTTTTCAAAGGAATATCCGCAAGAAATTACTGGTGGATTTTTCTAGGCAAATTACCTGTAGATTTTTTCAAAGGAATATCCATAGGAAATTACCTGTGAATTTTTTCAAAAGAATATTCGAGGGAAATTACCTGCGGAATTTGATGGGGGGGAATTCGTAGGTACGTTCCTTTGGATTTTTTCCTAGGAAAGTCCGCAGGAACTTTCCTGCAAAATTTCATGGGGAAAAATGCACAAGTAAGTTCCTGCGGATTTTCTTACGATTTCCCCCCCTTGGAAAATCCGCAGGAAATAGTTTGCACAAGCTTTATTCGTATGAAAAATAATCCACAGAAAATTAGCCAGGAAAGTAGTTTCATGAAGATTTTCCCTTAAAATCTGCCAAAAATTCTGCAGGAATACAGTGGTTTTCTTGTAGTGCAGTCGGATATAGATGGGTTTTTATTGTGAAATATAGGGCTGATGAAACTTTAGAACGATATAAGGCAAGATTGGTAGTAAAAGGGTATACTCAGAGGATAGGGATAAACTACGTTGAGACTTTTGCCCCTGTGGCAAAATTGAATACAGTAAGAATTTTACTAGCTCTTGTTGTTCACTACAATTGGTTTTTACATTAATTTGATGTTAAAAATGCCTTCCTGCATAGGGATTTAGAAGAAGTGGTGTACTTAGAGCCACCACCAGGGTTGGATACAACTTTGGAAATAATAAAGTTTGTAAACTTAAAAAGGAATTGTACGGGGCTAAAACAGTCACCTATAGCCTAGTTTAAGCAGTTTACCAAAGCAATGAAGAAAATGCAATATGTACAGAGTAGAGGGGATCATACTCTTTTCATTAAACATTCCCCTAAAGGGGAGCTCACAGCCTTGTTGGTATATGTTGGTGATATCATAATAATAGGAAATTATATGTTTGAAAGGGAGAAGAACATACTGGGACATTGGGAAGCAAACATGTGAGCACTCCTATTGATAGAGATCATAGACTAAGGGAAATAAAAGGAAATTCTTCTATAGATAAAAGAAGATATTAGTGATTAGTAGGGAGATTGATCTACTTATCACACACTTGATCATATAATGCCTATGCTGTGAGTGTTGTGAGTCAGGTTATGCATGATCCAGGAAAGGAACATATGCAAGTTGTTCAAAGGATCCTACAACACTTGAAATCTACACTAGGAGCTAGAATTCTCCTTCAACCCAATAAGGAATCGTCGGTAAAAGGTTATGCATATGCAGACTACGGAGGTTCTCAAGCTAATTGACATTCCACAGATATGCAATAAGCATGATACATAATCTAGTTCAACATGATCGAATGAAACATGTGGAAATTGATAGGCATTTTATAAAGGAGAAGTTAGAAAATGATATAATTAATCTTCCTTACATCCAAACTAAGATCAGATAGCATATGTGCTTACAAAGAGATTACCAGCTCATATATTTCAGAAGCTTATAAGCAAGTTGGGATTGAAGGACATTCACCACCAACTTGAGGGGGAGTGTTAGAATATTTTGTAGTACTATCTATTTGTTATCCATTTATCCTACCTACTATCCATCTTCCCAACTATTGTGTTTATTACCTTCCCAACTATCTGTATAGTTATTCTTATTGTCTTAGTTGTACCCACTTTATAGAAGTGTCCTGCTATATATATATTGGCACATTGCCATCTGAATGATATAACATTTTTGTCAAGAACCTTCATTGTTCACTAGTCAATATATAATTAATAGTTACTTGTAAAAATGTACTAAAGTGAGGTTCAAAACAAAAAAAGAAAATTTATAATGAAGGTCAAAATGACTTATCACCGAGGTCTTTGAAAGGAGAAGGAAGAATATACAAGAAGATTGACAAAGGCTAGCCTTTGTATAGAACGGTACCTTTGCCTAGAGTACCGACAATCAAATTAGTCATGGAAGTGAAGGAATCCATGATTAAGTTCATTCAATCGAGAGACGTTGGGGATAAAATTTACACTTGGAAGAGTGGGTTGATCGTATTCCAATAAGAGTCTTGATGGAAAACTCTTAGCTAAGGTATTCTATTCAATTAAGTGTGTTTTTAGAGTCCGGATTCAGTCATGACTGGACATGTTCAATCGTGGCCACCACGCAAAATAGGACACGCCTTTCACGCCTTTGTTTTGTCAAAACCATCGTGCTTGTCCATGTGTGCGCGGACTACCATGATGGATCGAAAATGACCGGTCATATGATTTAGTATGTGCATGCATGTGGTTATTTGTTATTAATTTAGTCTATTAATTTGTGACAGACTAAATTTATAGAAAACATTTTTAATTGTCATTAAGTATGATTTAGTAATAAGAGATTTAAATACTATGCAAAAATTTATAGATTAAAATATTGAATCCTCTGTATCACTATATAATAATAGTAAAAAAAAAAGAATAATTTGTCCTTGTTAATATCCATCTTTGAGAGCTTGAAATCCACGTAAGTAATCAACTTCAGAAAGTGGATAGACCACTTTCTATGGCAACAGAAAATTGTCTTGGCATAAATATTAAAGAGTAGATTTTATGATACTTCATATAATTGCAAAATGGTGCCTCGATATAGAGTCTTATGATTAGATTCATTTTCCTTAATTGAGAATATAGTCTTATGATTACATTTACTTTTCTCTATGATACTTCAGATAAGTGCAAAACATTGCCTTCAAAATGATACTAGAAGGGAATATAGTAAAAGTTATGACACATTATTTTATAATACAATATCTTTAGAGACACTTTAACATATATAGAATTAACTATAAGGAGTTGTTTAATATATTGATATATTACATTTTATGATGTTTTGGATAACTTAAAATCTTCATATTCCATATGGCAAATAAAAATTATAAAAAAAGATATAATTGATATTTTAAAAAAGTAAGACTATTTAGATATATAAGACCTTCATGATTTTTGAGTAGTATGAGATATTACTTAAAATGATGTTATCTTAGTACACTATAATATTTTAAAGGATATCAAGTATCTTGAATAATAAAATATCAAATACAAATATCTTAAATGATTTTTATATCCAACACATTAGTTAGGGGTGTCAAAATGGGCCGACCCTAATGGGCCAACCCTAAACCTTGGCGGGTTTTGAGCCAAAAAAATAAGCCCTAAAAAACGAGGGTCGTTTTTGGCCCAGCTCATTTAAGGCTCGGCTCGTCAAGGGCTAGCCCTTGACGGGCCGGGTTGGCTATGTTAAATTTTTTTTTTTTTACAAAACCTTGTGGTAGACTAGTAGTAGAGTGGGAAAATGAATGAAAATTAAGTGAAAGACTTTGATGTATTTAATGTAAGTTTTAATTTTTTAATTTATGTTCTTTTTTTAATAGTGTAATATAATTAATTTGTTAATTGAATTTCTTTATCATTGTGCTTGAAATGATATAGGAGTATGCA
>JASKGM010031839.1:8785-25359 GCA_034509205.1 Ceratonia siliqua | reverse complement strand
GGTTCAATTTGTACTTACAAGGTTGTTGAAGATAGGATGATTGCTGACAAAGTAAGGGAAGTGGAATTTGACGTAATATTTGACCGTGATAGTAATGATTTCAGTTGCAAATGTCTTTTGTTTGAATTTAGGGGTATTGTGTGTAGACATTCACTTTCTGTACTTGGGTGTGAAAGAGTTAAACAATTACCTTCAAAATATATTTTATCAAGATGGAGCAAAAATGTCAAGAGACGACATACATATATCAAGAGTAATTATGATGTGAAGCAGTTGAAGCCACAAATCCGAAGATTCGATACTTTATGCAAGGAATTTTATGAAATTGCTAAACTTGCTGCTGAGCATGAGGATCTTAATGACTTTCTTTGAACCAACTTGGGACAACTGAAAAATAAATTAAAAATGATGGCATGTTCCATGACCGGTAGTGTAGTTGAATCTGCTGCCACACAACATGAAAAGGAAATAAATATCCTTGACAATTCAACCACATCATATCCAATTTCTAGTCCAAAACGCACATGTCTCAAAGGTCGTCCCACTTCAAAGAGAAAAGTATCAACTTTAGAGAAGGCAATCAAAAGTTGCAAACAAAGAAAGAAGAATAAGGAAGTTACTCAGAGAACATGTAATGAGGTTAGCAATGTCTGACCTTAGTTTATCAATTTCTTAATATAATTGCTTCTAGGTGTTTAATGTTTACTAATTGCTTCTCTTCTCTAACATAGGTTCACAATATCAATCAACTTAGTCAGAATTATGGCAACAATGAGTTTGGGATCCTCTTTGACAATTACCAATGAAACTATATATGCTGATAAATTTTCTACGGTTTTTGTAATTAGAGCTATCTAGCAATTATAATAATGAATGTAAAAGTTAACTTCTTTTTATTTTTGATAACTTTATAAATGATTTATGAATTTTTTTTAACAGTTACCAGTAGTTGGTAGGAGCACAGACTTAGCTGAGGGAAGTAACAAGGGCAACATGAATACTCTTTGGTGAAGAACAATCTTCATTTTTTGTTCAATGTAAGTGGAACTAATTTATATCAAATAAATGATGAGAATGTAATTGGGAATTTGAATTTGGTTGTCATATTTATTTGTTGTGGTTGGAAGCTGCACATGTGTACTATCTCATAAGCATTTTCCTGAAATTTAAATAAGCTTCCTTATACAACTTAGATGTTTTAGTTTAGAAAATATGCCCTTTTATTCTATTACATAGATTTAGTACATGCAGCTCTCTTGTTTGTGATTCTTTAAGATTGTGCCTAAATTTCTTGTTCATGATGTTGATTATCATATTGTTTTTGGCTTTGTAATAAGTTTTCACGTCACAAGATTACAGTTCTGTCCTGTTATTTAGGAGGTTCTATACTTGTTATTTTTGCTTTGCTTATGCTTAATTTAATAATCAATATATGGTGGATTGGCTGTGCTTTACTAATGTTAATCTTTTGTACTAATTTGAAACCCATGAAAATCTAAATCTTTGGGCCTTAAAGTATCTTCTGAGAAGTTATAAGAATAGAGTTTTGTATCTGCTTTCTGGTGTGCACCTTACGAAGAGCTCCCCTACTACACTTTTTTGACTTCTCATGCCCACTCATACCATAGGTTTTGGATGTCAATTGAGATGGAAATTCATACAAGACAAAATATATTATGTTTTTCCTCTTAAGATTATGGAAACTAAAAGCAATTTTTAATGAAGATAATATTATTGACTGTTTTCTTTCAAGAACTCAAGTTAATGTATTCAACTGCCTAGTATTTTATCATGAAGCAATATTGGATATACTCTATTAAGCTGCATAGCTTTGTAGTTTAAACCAGAAACTCTTTTTTGATTTACTCTCTGTAGGATTTGACTCCTAATCAACTTTAGGAAGGTGAATTAGATTGCTACCTTCCTAGAATGATACTTTACCTTTGTGGTTGTCCATATATTCCAATGGAAAACAAGGAAAACAAGGACGAAACAACTCTTTAACGCCTACCCTTTTTATACTCAATAGATTTTTTTTGCTCTAGTTGAGACAATTTGAATGCTTAGCAAAACATTTTTAGTGAAAAAGAAGAAGGGAAAGCTTCAAAAGGCATGGAATGGGAGCAAAGTTATTTATGATGTTGCATCTTGGGGAACTACAGCCATGGGGTAAGAGGTTATACCTCCCCTTCTTCTCCCTCATTATAAATAAAGGAACTAATTATAGTATCCTCACCTGATGCAAGATTTTTGTAACCTGCATTAAAGTATCTTGCTTATGGAGTTGGCTATTGCTTGCTAGCACACATTTAATAATGTCGTTTCATTGATACCTGACCAAGTTCCTTTAGTTTATCCTATCTTTTATTGCTTTTACATTCAAGTCCCATTTGGTTGGGTTTATTAACAGCTTATCAGAGCTTATCTACTCCAACAAACACTTATCAACCATGGATTGACTTATTATGATCACTTATAATGTGTCTATATGTTGATTTTAGCTTTTATTTTCATAAGCTTGAAATTGATGCCTATTAAAATAAGCTCCTGCAAATTGTTCTTACAATAATTTTGGACAAAATTGTCTTCGTTGATTTTTTACCTGCATAAGAACTTCTTATAATATCTATCCAATCACAAATTAGCTTATTTCAGGTCCCCTTTATGACCATAAAGCAAATTTGATAAGCTTTCTTGTTAAAGCACTTAATTAAGCTAACTACTTAAACGGGGTTTTAGTTTATCAAGAGAAAGTCATTTTGACATAATTAGTTCTTCCCTTTTTTCATCTAGTAATTTCATTTTTATTGACCACTATTTGGCTTTCTTGACAGGATATATCAAAACCCTATTATTTTAAGGGCTGCAACTAAAGCATTATGGACGTCTTGTCATGCAAACCTTCTTTGATTTGCCAATGCAACTTGGAGAAAAGTTGAGATGTAGTAATTAACTGTTGTACTTATAATGCTTGGTTTTTGGCATCGTATGCAATGTAAATTTCAATTCGTTTGCATAATTGGTCAATGGATTTTAATGTACTTTGATCTTGTAAATATTTCTTTTATTCAAATGATTGAGTGCAAATCAAATTCAAATTCACAGCTCAGTTTGAAACATAACCTCACCTCAAAACCCATCATCTTCCCTTGATTAGAAAATAATTTTGTCTTGATCTTGTAAATATCCATTTTTTATTCAAATGTTCAAGTTCAAAAATTCTAATTCACACTTCAAGTCTAAAACACAACCTTTTCCCATGTCAATGACATTAATTATCTATACTGCATCATATCCAATTAGTCAATAAGGGAAAAGTAATAAATGATTAATTAAGATCAAAGTAATAAATGATTGATTAAGATGCATTAGTGATGTCGTGACCTCAATTGATTATTCCATTGATTATGGAGTTTCGGTGACAAACTACGAAAATAATGAACAATAACAACAAAATAGGTAAAATGGTGAGATCAGATAGTGCACTTAAGACAACAGCCAACAGGCCAAGGTTTAACAGATGGAATGCATAAAGCTGTTAAAAATATATTGATGCTAAGAATACGAGGGATGCTTTACTTTTGGGATATTTTACTGCATTTAGACCATAGCTTGGCAAATAAATTTTCTCATGTAATGAGCAAATTTTCTAGGAGCAACCGAGTTGCTTGCTCCTGCTACAAAATTGGTGACCCCCTAATATTTTAAACTCAATTTATGCATCTTGTTGACAAAAATAAATATTTCTATCCACAATTTAATGAGCCAACAAGGTCATGTTGGCATAAGTCATCTTCCACAATATTTTGAGTCATGCTTGAAGTCCTCTTTTTACTACGTATTCCTCTCATTATATGTACAAGTATGAGTTTTTAATAGTAGAAAGTGTTATTCTTGTGATTGGGAGCATCCTTGGAGACCATGGAACGAACTTCCATGATGGATCCAGGAGGCTCCAAGTCTTTCTCTTGTAATGTATTTCCAAGAAGCTGCTGCATCTGTGAGGCAAAGTTATCATCCAGAATCTGCACAGATATCTTAAGGTAAGAAATAAGAACAGAATGTGTATAATTAGTAATTACATACCACAATCTACATTTAGCAAGTAATACAAGGCAGGGAGTAACATTTGCTGTTTTGAATAATACTGAGTACTGAATATCAAAGCACTCCATCAAGTTCTTCACAGTAAAGAATGGTATTTTCAATCAGAAGGTCACCACTTGTTGAATAAAGTAGGCAACAGTTTTTGTATACCATTATCCACCAATACAGCTCACTTCTCAATGTCAGATGTCACAAAATTTTTGTATTCGGACAGTTCAAAATGCCTTCCACTATATCTTCTTGTCTAATAAGGACATAAGCCAAAAGGGAATAATGAAAATCCCAAAGCAATTCACCTACAAGTATCAACTCGTCCATAGGCATATTTCATAATTCCAGCCTCTAGATGGACCATGGAGACAATTGCTAAGCTCTCTCCATCCCGTAAATTAGCACCCAATAACTTGTAACTGCTTCTGAAGTGCCAAATTGCGGTAAAGCTTCCCCCATATCCCTCAATGAACTTTTTTAGGGTTTCCAAAGGAGGACCAAGAGATGTTCACCAACGACGGCAGAGGCGTTCACAAAGTAATGATAGAGTCCTTCACGAGTGACGACACGACATAGGAGGCGACTAGCTTCAGAGCTTCAAAGGAGGTGACCAGCTTTAGACCGAGATTCAGGGCTTTAGAGGAGTAGAGGCGATGAGGTACAGAGCTTCAGAGGAGGCGATGAGTCAAGTTCAGAAAGATTGTGAGAAAGAGATAGCCAGTCAGCCATGAACAAGCTTCAGCTAAGGGTGCCATCGAACCTCCGTGGAGAAGACGGGCGCCGTGAATGGAATAGAGCAACGGAGGGATTTGGAGGAAGCAGAGATGTGGGAGGCAAATAGCTCTATACCCTGAAATGAAATGTTGGACTGAAAGAGGCATAGCGAGAATAGAAAATGTTGGGAGAAGAGAGTTGCTGACTGTCTACCACATAAGTGAAAAAATTAATAAAAAATGGAGATGTGAAAGGTGTGGGAGGGTAAAGATGTGGATATAACATTTTTGTAATATAAACTATAATGTAATTAATAAAAGTGACACAAGTTAAAAGTGGTCCCGTCCCATGAGAGCCATGAGAGGTGCAAAAAGCAACCCATGTCTTATGTGAGTAATCCACGAAGAGACCGTGGCAAAAAAGACGGCATGGCAAACAATGTTATATAAGATAATTATTAAGATAAAATAGTCTTGTATTTGAAATCAATTCCTTATTTTTGAAATGAGCAATGTTATTTGTAAATAATTTTTTTTACACTATTTTTGACACATCTCACATATATTATTTTATTATTATTTATTATTTATTATCACTATTATTTTATATATATCAATAATTAAAAGTAGATATGTATCAGAGGGGTAACAGAATAAGAAGTAAAAATAAATTTTTTTTTTTGAAATCCTATCAAATTTGATAGGATTTCAAAATGAGAAGAAAACCCATATTTTTGAAAGGGTATTGCTAAGTTACAACATCATGTGAATGCGTTGTACGGTACAACACTATTTTAAAGGTCGTTCAATCAAACCCAAACACATGTAGCCATTCAATCACATTCTTCTCTTTTATGTCTAGATTCATGGGATATATCTTTCCTGCAAACTAAAATAATATATATTATTTTCTTCTCTCTGTATGCCTTTTCTATCTTTCTTCTTCTCTCTCTTTTCTCTATCCTCCCCCTCTTTCTTCTTTCTTCGTCTTCATCTTCTATAAACTCTCCAAATAACCTTTAAATTGAAAAGAACAATCTATAATTTTTACAATTGGGTTACTTTTAATTTCAATATATATATATTTTTTTCATAGCTTAGCTGTAGTTCATTTCATAAAGAGGAAAAATATTTTTTGTGAGCTGCTTAAGGATTAGGAGTAGGATTATGGTTCTCACATATCGAAAAACAAAGATCTTTATTTCGCCATAAAGGGATTCAGATAAAATGAGATATTGGGTACTGGTAGATTTAGCAAGGTCTTTAAAGGAATAATGCCAATTTCCAAAATCGAAGTTGCAGGGAAGAGAGAGGAGGAGGAGAGAGAAAAGAGAGAGAAGAAGAAAGAGAGAAAGAGCATAGAGAGAAAAGAAAAATAATATATATTATTTTAGTTTGCAGGGAAGAGAGTATCTTATGAATCAACGCTTAATTAAGAGAGAAGAATTTGATCGAACGGCTACATGCATTTGAGTTTGGTCGAATGACCTTTAAAAGAGCATTGCACCATACACTGTGTTCACACGGTGTTGTAGCTTAGCAAAACTCTTTTTAAAAATAATGAATTGAATTCTATCTTTTATTACATTCCAAACAACTCAACCTAAAAAATAAAAGAGTAATGTCATTTGTACACTTTTTTTCTAGACCTCTCTTATACCTCTATTTTTAACTATTAATATATTATAAAATAATGATGATGATAGATGATAGATAATAAAATATATATATGAGCAGAGGTGGAATAATATTGTAAAAAAAATGATGTACAAATAACATTAATCATAATAAAATTCAATTGAATTAAATTCCTAATTTTTAGGGAGTTCCTAACACACCTAAATATTTGATAATAAGTAATCAAAACAATTTTGTGGATAAAACTTTAAAATTTTAATATTTAGTATGATAATTAAAAAATAAAAATAACTTTATTATTTTTATAAAAAAATAATGTAATTATTCTATTTTATAAAATTAAAAAAAATTAAGGATATACCGTCTCTTGTTTTTTATGAGAGATATGCAAAAGCATTTTGGATAACTTTAAACATAGCATAAATACAGTTTCAATATTTTTAATAAGTGCTTGCTATTCTACCACAACACTGTTAGAGTGGTAGTAATACAGTCCCCTCACAAGGGGTTGTGGGGTTCATAAAAAATGGTAGTATAAAAAATGCCTTTTTAATATTGTAAATATTTTAATTTGATTTGTTTATTTTTAATTTAGAAAATGTTGCTCTTCTATATTTTAAAGATTTTAATTAAGTTCATTTGTTATATTTTTGTCTATTACAAGCAAAAAAAAAAATGATGATATTACAATTAATTAACATACATAAACTTGTTATTGTTTATGTAGAGTTATTATTTAACAAATCATCGAGTGAAATAACTTCGAAAAGCATGGAAAAAAATGAAAGGGGAAGGAGAAATCACGTATATCCAATGTGATTTTACTTGATAACCTATCACATAATCACCCTATATGAATAACAAGATGGCTACATATGCTAATTAATTACAACATCATATAAATATGACATAGAGATTTAATTGAAACTTTTTAAAATGTTAAATGACAATGTTATTTAAATTAAAAATATGCACTACAAGAAAACACACGCTTTTTATGGAAACTCTGACAAAACCTAATCCCTGAGAATTCTCTCATGACAATTCTCACACATTTCTCTCAGAACAAATGAATGCTTAACATTTCTCATAGAACTTCTCATGGTCCTAATCATCGTGAGAAAAAACCATGAGAGTTATGTGATAAAAAAAGCGTGAATATTTGGTGTGAACGTGTCTCACGGATGCAATCCGAGAGACAATGTTTCACAGAGCGTATTCCATGAGAAATAATGTTCTCATGGGCATTGTCACGGATTATATCCGAGAAACAAGTCAATAAGTGAAACGCACCATTTCATGTATAGTTCTCACAGAATCAAACCATGAGAAATTTTGTGAGAGTACTCAATATGTCAAACTAGTTCCCCTCTCTTCTCCCATTTTAGTTTCTTACGTTTTCTCTTCTCTTAAACACGTTTTTTCTCTGGTTTCACGGTCCAAATTGATTATTCGGCCACTTTTGGGCATTTTTTAGTGGGACGAAGTGGTGTTTAGTCCATCTCTTTCCTCTATTCAAAACTTTGGATTTGAGGTTGGCCAACATTTTTCCATTTTTCTACCTTTGAATTATCTTTGTTAATGTGCAGCTTCTGGGTTAGTTTTTAGTTGTTTTTTTAGTTTTATTTAAGTATATGATGTTGGTGAATAGCTATTTAAGAATTTTTGAAGTTAGTTTATGGTTTAGTTTGATGTGGGAGAATTATGTTGAAATCTGAATTGAAATGCTCAAATTGGAGTGGATGTAGATTTTTGCAGTCAAAGCTTTCTAAGGGCTTTTGTTGTATGATGGATGTAGAGTGTTTGAATGATTTTTCTCATATTTTTTGAAAATTATTCTAGATGAATTTAAAATTTATGGTGCTTGATTAGGGCTTAATTTATTAAAATATATCATGTATTATCCTATTCATAACATTTTGGGAAATTTTTTTGAAGGCTTTTATTGTATGTTGGATGTTATTAATTTGTATCATTATTTTGGATTATTTTTTAGTCACTATGATTTGATGTATTTTGATGCATGTGTGTATGTTATGTAATATGTTTATAATTCTTGTTCAATATTGAAGGAAAATGGAAATCCCTGAGCGTTGTTGTTGGATGAACAATCAATTTTATCCCAATAGTAAGAATGCTATTTTAACTGAGTTTTACTTGGGTGTTGATGAATTTATTTAATTTACTTTTACACTTAATGTGTGTGTTGACGGAGTGACGTTTAGATATCATGTGCTAAATGTAAATTCCGAGTTTCAAACATTGGATAATGTAAGGGTGTATCTATATAAGAAATGTTTTATAGATAATTATTATTGTTGGGTGTATCATGGAGAGGTCCTGCCACCATTACCTTAACTAGTTGAGGTTGAGATCCAATATTTTCAGCTGTACAAGTAGATGATTATGGATGTTGCTGGGTTATCTTTTCAAAGAGAGTATCGTAAAGTGAATGAAGATCCTAATGAAGAGTCGACCAAATTTTATGTTGAGCACTGCACTGTCTCCATTATAAGATGGATGTGAGACATACTCTAAGTATCAAGTCAGACTATAACGTTGCAGAGACATGTATGGATGAACTTATCACATTGATAAGTGAGATATTGTTAAGCGATGATCAGATGCCTACAAATTTGTACCATACCAAGAAATTGGTTTCTAAACCAGTTTTGGGTATAAGAAGATTGACAGTTGTCCTGCATGTTGTATTATGGTGAGATGAAAATGCTAGATAGTGTCGATTTTGTGGTGTAGCATGGTTCAGACAGTCACAAGTTAGTGAAAGGAAAGTTAGGGATGTTCCAAACAAACGTATGTGGTATTTACCCATCATTCCTAGACTGCAAAGATCTAATGCATCTACAAGTGAAATGAAATGGCTTTGGGAACACTCAGGCAATTTGGGGGTGTTATCACATCCATCGGATGAAGACACATAGAAGCATTTTGATGAGGTTTACCTCGATTTCATTGATGATGCAAGGAATGTTAGGTTGGGTCTATGTGCGAATGGTTTCATTCTATTCGGAATGAATGCCAAGACATATTCCTCTTGGTCTATCATCTTTACTCCTTACAATCTTATGTCAGGCATGCATAAGCGAAAAGAATACATGTTCTTAATAATGATTATTTTTGCATGTAATGCCAAAAGCAAAATTAACCTCTTATTGTAGCCTCTAATTGACGAACTGTAACTGCTTTGGTAGCAGGGAGTACTTACATATGACATTTCACTGAAACCGAACTTTTTCATGCGAACCACTCTTTTGTGGACCATCAATGACTTTTCTACATACGGAATGCTATTAGGTTGGCCAACCTCTAGTAGGCTTGGTTACCCGATTTGTATTGGTAGCTTGAAGACATTTTATCTTAAGCATGGGTAGAAGATTTGTTATTTTGATTGGTATAGACAATTCTTGCCCATAGAGCATCTCTTTCGCCGAAATAAAAACAATTTCTTGAAGAATAAAACTAAGAGAGGCATCCCACCTTATCGCTTTTCTGGAGATAAACTTTATGTACAGGTACTGAGACAATCAAAAGTAAAAGAAAGTGGGGGGAGCTTTCTACTAGTTATAGTCTAACACAAAATTGGACCAAACACAACATTTTTTAGGATTTACCTTACTGGCCTACTTTATTGATCCCACACAACATAGATGTGATGCACACATAGGCTAATGTGTTAGGAAATCTGTTCAACATGGTGATGGATGTCAAGGATAAGACCAAAGATAATATGAAGGCAATGATAGATTTAGCCAAGCTTTGTAAGCATCTAAGTTTGGAGTTGTAAAAATTAGGCAACGATAGATGTTTGAAACTAAAGGAACTTTACCCAATAACAGTTGACCAGAAGAAAGTCGTTTGTGAATAGGTGCAGAGTCTAAAGCTTCCTGATGGATATGCATCCAACTTAGAGAGATGTGTGAACACTAATTCTTAGACTTTGGCCCACATGAAAAGTTATAACTATCATTCGTTTAGGGATAATTTTCTGTTTATAGCTTGTAGTGGGATGCCTCCTGCAATTTGGGAACCTCTTGTAGATCTAAATCAATTTTTAGAGATCTTTGCTTTCCTACTTTGTGCAAAGTTGACTTACAGGTCATGGACAATAATATCCCTATCATCTTGTGAAAACTTAAGAAGATTTTCCCCTTGCATTTTTTTGATGTCATGAAACATTTACCCGTTCACTCAGGTGAAGAAGCATTGGCAAACAGACTTATGCAATCTAGATGGATGTACCATTTTCAGAGGTTTTTGCACATGTTAAAGTAGAAGGTAAAAAATAAAGCTCATGTGGAAGGTTCTATATGCAAGGCATATATTCTTGAAGAGATTTCAACTTTTAGCTTATACTACTTCAACTCTGATGTCCATTCACAAACCAGAAGAGTGTCTCAGAACGATAATGGTGGGGAAATTTCTACTAGTCAACCTCTCTTAATCTTCAATTATCCTGTTTTCCTTCTTGGAACTGCCGCTAAACATTATGTAACTGATGAGAAACTACCATCTACAACACTTTTAAGTGTTGCTAAATTGTCTGGAAGTTAAACCTTATCATTCCTATTTTCAAATATTTATAAAAAAATAATTATATGTTAACAACATTTTCTCTTAATGTAGCATCTACATTGAGTTATTATCCTTCACATATGGTGATATGTCTAGCGATAAGGTTGACAGACAAAGTTATAACATATTTCCACAGTGGTTTAGGAATTTTGTAAGTTACTTTAACAGTCTTTTGATATGTTATGTATTTTTATTTATGCTTATAAAGAGACTAACTATAAAATATACTTAGCTACTAAACCTTGCAAATGAGACTGATGACGACCTTTTGAGATGTTTAGCTTGAGGCCTTACAAGGAAGGATTCACATGGGACTGAGTGAATATTAACAGATATAATTTTATACAGAAGCATAGTCTCATGGGTAAAAAACTAACAATAGTGGAGTTGGTCTTAACTGATCTGGTTATGAAGAAGCTGAGTCATTGTATCATGGCTTTTGAAAGGTAATTATTATGGTAAAATATTTCAATCTACCTAGTACAAGGTTAATACTCTTTAAATGTAAATGGTTTGATCCTTCAAATCAAGGGACAAGGAGTTATATAAAACACGGATTTGTAGAGGTCAATTCAAGGTCCACATATAAAAGGGATGACCATTTCATCTCCGTTCAACAAGTAGAGCCAGTTTATTTTGTACCTTATCTTTGGACAACTCCAAGCAAGCGGGGTTGGTTATATGTAATTAAAACCAAGGCTAAGCCCACAATTGATGCCCTAGATGTCCCTTTCCAAGACACACCTCATCGCTCTCTAGCTTTAATTCTTGATAAGGATCAGAATTCTGGCGACATAGTTACACCTTCTTATGAGGAATTGGACACTTATTTGATCCACAAGATGACACTTTCTGCCAATGCAGTGGATTTAAAAAATTTGTCTCTAGGAAAACAACTGCTCAATTCTCAGTGGTAATTAATCTCTCAAGTTTGTATGTGTTATATAATTAATTGTTTTATTTTCTGCTTAATTACTTATATTGTGTTATTTTGTTGCATAGGAGCGAAAGAAGTTGGAACAATAAGTCGAGAGGGGATTCAGTACCTCAAAAGCATATGCATGATGAGGATTAAATGAGTTTTCATGTTACAATGTTTGTTTTATTAGTTGACTGTAGGTATAACACCATTTAATTCAATGAATTTTCATATTACAATGTCTATTTTATCATGTAAAAATTTAAAGGCTGAAGATAATAACTTTAATTTTAAATGACGATCAATGTTTAATCCCTATTACTCCTTAGTATTATTATTAGGTTATATTAATATATGGGGATCAATATTTAAGGGTTCTCGAAAGAGATTTTACACAAATTATTTTATGGAATGAATCTGTGAGATAGTCCGTGAGAACCTTAGGTGATTCAATTTAGTTTTTGTGAAATTCAGATTTCTCACAGAATGAATCCTTGAGAATTTTTGTGAAAATGTGCAATGCACCGTTTCACTTAGGCAGTTCAATTTAGTTTTTATGAAATTCAAATCTCTCACGGATCAAATCTATGAGTGTCCGTAAGAACGTGGAACACACACTTAAGCAATTAATGTCTCACAGTATTATTCCATGAGAATGTTCGTGAGACAAGGTAGTGTACTGTATCACTCGGGTGGTGGAAAATTAGGGTTTCTAAAATTCAAATGACTCACGAACGAAGCCCGTGAGAGTATCCCTAAGAACAGGCAACGCAACATTTCACTTATACCAAAGAAAATTAGGGTTTATGAAAGACAAACTTCTCATGGAAATATTCTATGAGAATGTTTCTTTATATTGCAAGCCTGCACCACAAACGCTCATTTCACTTTACCTATCCCTGATCTTCTCTACCCATGCTCTCTCGCCTGAGCCACTTAGTTGCCCCTTGCAACCACTGCCATCGCCATCACCATTGCCTCTACTTTCCCACAGGTTTTCTTTCTTCTAAACTCCATGCTCTATGCTCTTAGTGGTTATTCATACCCATTTGATTGGCGATAATAAAATGATTCATCATTGATAGGTATAGTTTTAATTCTAAAAGAAATAAAAATATTGGTAGAGAAAAAGTAGTACAACCAAGTGAAAAATGCTATTTGACAATGTTTCTTTAAATAATAGAACATTTTATGCATTACATAATAACCATCCATCCTTTAATATTCTGTGCTTTCTTGCTTATATATATTTGTTGTGATGCTAAATCAAACGTTGATCAAATTTTGGCATTCCTATATATCTTATATTTGATATAAGCTTTATAAAAGGTGATGTATGACTCAATAATCTTGGGGATAACCCTAAAAAAGAATATGAAAGACTAAATGGAATCTTTCTGAAAAAGGTGCCAATTGAGATAAGTAGCATCATCAATCATGAATGCAGTTCACCTCTTAGCCTTTCTAAAGTTGACAGACCAATCTCTAATTTGCTCTCTTTTGTGGAGCTATGTGCCAATACCTTAAAAGCTTAATAATGGTATAAAAATAACCTTTAGTATTTTCCCTCTTTTCTGTGACTTTATTACTATTTCCCTGAAAAGGCAAAAGAACTCTTTTCAAAACTCTTCATCTGAGTTTACTTATAGATAAGCTTGTAACTAAGCACCTAAGTCCTTTTTTAATATATGCTTTGAAACATGAACCTTAGATCCCATAATGCGGGAGCAGGTGCGAGTGCAGATGTGAGTGCGGGTGCGCCAAAATGCCAATTTGTAAAAATTTATTAGCGCGGGTGCGACTCCAGTGCGTCTAATTAATATATATATATATATATATATATATATATATATAATAACAAGACCCACAAGTCACAAGTCAAAAAAAAATATATACTCAATATAAATAAAAATATATATTTCTTCTTCCACTTTATTTCTTTTCAAAAGTAAATCACATACAATTTTTAATCCCATCTTCCTTTGCACTCTTTCACGGCGACAAGGACAAAATCCTTTTCTGCCATTTTTTATAGCCCCCCCTATTCCTTTCATCATCACTCTCTCTTCTTTGTTCTCTTTCCATTATTCATCCTTACCCATTAAGCATTCCTACAATTCTACCTCCTCCTCTCTGACTCCATCTCTCTCTAACTCTTTTCTTCCCTTCTGGACTCCATGGCCATAGACTCCCTCTCTCTCTAACTCTTATCTTCTTTGGACTGGACTTCATGGCCGTTAACTCCCTCTCTCTCTAGCTCTTCTCTTCTCTGGACTCCATGGCTATGAGAAGCATCAAGAAAAAGAAACACCATCTCTCATGCCATTCTTCTCTTCAGTTTCTAACATAGACTAGAGAAGCACTCCTCCCATCTTCCATCCATTATAACAATGAAGAAGAGCCGAAGAATAAAAAAAAAAGGAGACCTAAAATCATAGCAGGATTCAGACCACGAACTGAACAATCCCAAATCGTGCACTGAATCAACCAAAGCATGATCAGTCCACAGATTGGAGAAAGATCTACACTCCATCCATGAATCCGGCGAACTGAGAGTGATTCGGGATGAGGGAGAAGGATTATGTGATCTAGCATGAACCTATCATTTTTTAAGTATATTATATATTATTCTAATTCTACGGATGATAATTAGTTCAGCCACTTACATGTTTAGGTTAGAAATCCTTGCAAATATTGATTTGATAATTAGGTTGAAAATAATTATATATTTAAAATATAAAAAATACTAAAATAATTAAATATTAATCTGAAATTAATTTAAATTCATAAAAATGTCTAATAAATTTATCAAGTTTAATTTAAATTTATTGAGGAAAGAAAATTAATACTTCAATTAATAATTATAAAAAATAGGCTTAATTGCTTTTCTGATATTCCTAATTTGTTAAAGTTGTAGTTTTGGTCCCCTAATTTTATCATGAACAATATAATCCCTCTAGTTCTATGAAAGTTGCAGCAAAGTTATAATTTTAGTCCTCTTAATTTCATCTGACCAAAATTGTATCTTTGATGAAACTAGGAGGACTATATTATTTAGGATAAAATTATGAGCCCAAAATTATAATTTTGAAAAAGTAAGAGAACCAAAAATGCAATTTAGCCTAAAAAATATAATTATTTAATCACAAAGAAATTTAAACATAACAAGTTTGATCATAAATATATAAATAATAATTTATATGATAATTTATTTTAAATGTTATTAACTATATATATTTAAAATATACTCAATTAATTTAAATATTAAATTGAAATTAATTAAAATTCATAAAAATATCAAATAAAAATATCAAGTATAATTTTAAAATATAATTAGAAAATAAAAATATAATATTTTAACTAATAATTAAAAAATATAATCAATTAACAAAAAAATTAACCCATTAACAAAATACAACTTTCAAAGAAAATGCATGAATGGGCTTGCAATCTTAGTATTCAACTTAAATAAAAGACTCCAATTAACAATTAAAGTTAATTATGAACTGAGTTATAAGTATTATATTCATAATTTTTTATAATGTTTCATATCAAAACATAACCAAATTTTATATAAAATAAAGCTTAAAATTTCACTTGCAACCAACTCTAATAAAAATATAATCAATTAAATCAGACACATATAATCATAGATTTATAAATATCATTAAATGTTTCTAAATTTTCTTGTTACCACGTGCTAAAAGGCAAGGGAAGTAAGATGGTAAATAATGTGTTACCATTATGGTTTCCTTTATTAAATATATATTTCAAATGTAAAAATTACTCAAATAATTTAAATACCAAATTAAATATAATTCATAATGGGTTAAACATTAGTGAGAACATCCTGTTATTCATAAGTGAATATATCCATTCGCTTTGTTGTGAACCCAACATTTAAACCCCAATCTTGTGAACCATGAAAGTGATTTGTCTTGAATGCTTCTCTATTTTTATTTTCTACACTACTTTTTTTTTTTGTCATTGTCAGATTTAGATGTAGCATTTTGTGAAACCCACCAATGTGGGATATACAAAAGCAACATCTCACTCTTATTGTGACATAAATAAACAATTGAGAAAGCATAATAGACAAGAATTCAAAAAATTAAATCACTTTAACGGCTCACAAGGTTGGGGTTCAAATGCTGGGTTCACAACATAGAGACTAGATATATTCACTTTTGAGGAACAAGATGTTCTCATTGATGTTTAAGCCATTATGAATTATTTTTAATTATGTATTTAAATTATTTGAGTAACTTTTGCATTTTAAATATATATTTAATAGTATTTAATATGCCTAACATAAATGTGCCGAAAGGGCAAACATGTTATTTGGTTTTGTAGCTATAAATGGTCCACCATGTCTTCCCCCCTCACCCTTTTTGTGGTTAAATATCATGTATGTCAAGTGTTGGACGTGGAAATGGGAGGGTCAGCATGAAGGGTAAGGGGAAAGATGTTCTGGCTCCTCTAACCCTTTAGATGACCTGCATTAGTTTATGCCCTACTCGAAGGTGCTGCCACAGTCACCTGCGTCTTATGTATTGGCACCTGATCCAGTTCGTCTTTGATCCGAATCACTGTCCGTTGTTGCAGTGACATCG
>JASKGM010031809.1:0-25381 GCA_034509205.1 Ceratonia siliqua | reverse complement strand
AAGAGATATATTTTAGTTTTGAGATTCTTTTATATATATATATATATATATATATATATATATATATATATATATATATATTTAGTTATTTATTTATAATTGGTTTGGTTTATACATTTTTTATAAATTAAATATACTTAGAAAATTGTTGTCCTATGTATGTCCTAAAAAAATTGTAATTTATATAGTATGGGTTACTATTATTTTAAAAATAAAAGTATAATTTAACAATTCAAAATAATAAATTTTTAGTAATTAGTTTTAAAAAAAAGCATCAATGTTGGATGTCTAAAAAATTTCTTTAATTTTTTAAATTATGTCTAAAAAATTTCATTAAAAAGGTCATGACTAAATCTGGATTTTATAATGATATTAATAAAAAAATAAATCACAATAATAACAAAAAAAAAAGATCTAAAAGGATGTATACAATGAACGTAGATATGAAGCTAACTAATGGGTTACAGCCGAATTTTGATTTTATGCAATTATATTCTAATTGTATGAGATATATTTAATGCGATCGTGACCGTTATATTGAATAGTCATAATAACTCAAAAAGAATTTTTTTAAAAAAATGCATGTCAAAATTTGTGTAAAATAAAAGTACTTTAATGCCGTTGGAGAAGCACGATTCAACTGAAGTTAGATTCCAAATGTACAAAATCCAGGTCCAGTTATAGCCATAGCCAGATAAGAAAGTGTTGAAAATGACGAGTACATCATTTGAAGCAGTTGGGACCAAGACAACAAGTGCAGAACAATTTCTAACTAACTTAACGACTACGTCAGAGAGGAAGGAAAATGAGGAAGTTAGTTCGTGGCGGTTAGAAGCTCAGCTATATCAGAGTACAAGATGCCAATATATGAATTCATTATGAATAGCCTTAAAAAAAATTTGGATTTTTTCCTTCTTCCAGGAGCAGTTATCTATTCTTTATCAATTTTTATATTATTAAAGAGATAATATTATTTTAATACTAAAACAAAATATATATTATAATTGATAGTAATTTAGAAATAAAAGATTGTAACTAAAAATCAAATAGAATATACGGGGCGTTTGGTACAGAAATTTTTTTTCTTCTTAGGAAACAGGATTCCTGAGAGTCATGGTTCTTAGGAATCTTATTTCCAGGAATGTAAAAATTGTATTTGGTTGGTCTCGTAGATTCCTAGGAATGATAGACATTTTTACGTTTAGTTTAGAAGTTATTTTCTTGAGAATTTGGGTAATTTTTATAAATATACCCCTATATATAAATTGTAAGAAATTCATATTTTAAAGAAAAATAGAAGTTGATGGTTGGAGTTGGTGATTTAGGATTTGGAGCTGGGAGTTTGGAGGTTTGGAGTTTGGAGTTTGGGGATTTGAAATTTGGAGTTTGGGAGTTTAGGGTTTGGGGTTTAGGTCTTAAGATTTGAGGATTTAGGGTTTTGTTGTTTGAGATTTGGGGTTTCAAGATTTGTGGTTTGTGATTTGGAATACTTGTGGTATGATGGTTTGTGAGGAGGGTAAAATGGTCATTTACATCCCCAAAATTTTTCTCGGTTAGAATTTAAAAATATCACCCTTATATAGGAAAATTTTGGTGGGAAATTTGCTTAAAAAGTGCTCCGAAAATCTTGATTTTTTGGAAAAAAAATTTTAATTCTTGTATCAAACATCAAAAATTAAGATTCCTGACTAGTGATTCTCAAGAAAATTTGAAAAATTCTGGTACCAAACGCGGCGTAATTTAAAGTAACTAAAAAAGTTCCCGACAAAGGAAGCTTGTGTGTGATGATGAATGTGCTAAGTTGGTGCATAAAAGGGTTCTTGCTGATGCTTTTGACGGTACCACTCCAAATCTGGATTCTCTCAATATTTGGGAGAACTCTGTTGGTTCTGAATTGCTTTCTGACATTTTCAGGCACGATCCTAAATGGGTTTTATCTGTTGAGGAGAGGTGCAAATTCTTAGTACTTGGCAAGAGCAGAGGAGCTACACATGGTTTAAAATTCTCTGTTTTCTGTCCTATGTTGAAGGAAAAGAGAGATGATGTGAGGGTGATTGCTGAGAGATGGAAGCTTGCAGTGACCACTGCTGGCTGGGAGCCAAAGCGTTTTATTGTAGTTCATGTTACCCTCAAGTCAAAGGCTCCAGCTTATGTGCTAGGGGTTAAGAGTACCACAACTGTGAATATGCCCCTTCCTCCTACATTTGATCCTTCGGTAGACATGGACCCCCCCTTGTTGTTTCTTTTCCAGACTTGCCAAAGGATGCTGATATTAGTGCTTTGGTTTTGAGATTTGGTGGTGAGTGTGTACTTGTTTGGTTGAATGACAAAAATGCATTGGCTGTTTTTAATGATCCTGTGCGAGCTGCAACTGCAACGAGGAGGTTGGATCATGCAACAGCTTTTCAGGGAGCTGTTGTGGTTGTCCCAAATGTTGGGGCATCAGCTACCAATGCCTGGAGTGGAGCTGGGATGGCGATGAAAGAAGGAGAAGCATCGGTAGCATTGAAGAGTAATCAATGGAAAAAAGCTGTGGTTCAAGAACCCAGTTGGAGAGAAGACTCATGGGGTAATGAAGAGTGGACTAGTGATTCTGCTAATGTCCAGCCGTCTGTTTTGAAGAAAGAAGCCCCAATTGCTGCTACATTAAATCGTTGGAGTGACTTAGACCAAGAATCAGCTTCAAGTTCATCTGTTGCAACAGCTAGAACTAAAGTTTCTGGGAAACACCCAACAAGTCGAGCTGTCTCAAAGTTGGATTCTCGTGCGAGTGGCTCAAACCCTGAAGGGCAGCATGGAGGAAACTTGGATGCAACAGAAGTCTAATGTAGTAGATGATTGGGAGAAGCCTTATGAATGAGAAATGATGGACAAGAAGCAAGCACATTTTTTTTTTCTATATAAATATTTGTATAAAAGGAGACGAGTATTATGGCCTCTCTGCCTTCTTGTTGATAAATTTTGGCATGTTCAGGCCATTCTTCCCTGTTTCATTCAATATTTTCATTTTTAGTGACTGTATCACCTATACCCGGATAGAGTGACGAGTATCAGGCAGGAGAATAACAGAAATTTTCCTTACTCTATTGCAGCAATAGTGTTGGTCGGCTGTAGTACCTTTCTTGCATGGAAATGACTCATGCAATGCTGTAATAAAGCATTCTCTTATTCTCTTTGATTTGATCATATAATTTTTTAGCCAGTGTCTCTACTTTAATTTAGAGCATTTCTTGTGGTACTGTTAGAACATTCTCATTTTATGTCTGAAATTAGTACATATAACTCTTGGACGAAAATCCTAGTGTCCTTACATAAGATGAGCAATTTTTATATGGGAGTTTGGATGGTTTATTTCCAAAGAAAAAGCCCCCTTATAATTTGAATACGTGTAAATTATTTTCTCTTTTGGTATAATTTTCAGGTAGCATTTTAAAATTTTTAAACAAAAAAAATTATGAAACACCATTGTAAAATATAATATTTTTACATATACCTAATTTTCATTGAATATCCATATTTTTCAGAAGATAATAATTATACAGATTCTAGTGGGAATAGATAGAAAATAATGATGTTCAAATTACTAACTCCATAAAAATAATAACAAAAACGTATAGATTTTGCAAATTATTCAAACCTTTCATTGTTAAACCACATTTTGGCTTCCACCATCCCATAATTTTTACATATGAGGTTGTATCTATGAATTTCAAAGCAAAAGAAAGATAAGCAAGCTTCAAGTAGCAATTAATTAATGCAAAATACAGACTTCAAACCTCAAACCAAACACACAAGGCAAGATAACCTAATCTTTCAAGCCATATATCTCTTCTTTATGCAAATGCACTCCCACGCCTTGATAGTGTTTATGGATGTGAGCCAATAGGATCAACTGGGGGTGATGGTGAATCACCTGGTAGACCACGGCCTTCAGGATCTCGGGGCAGGCTATCCAGTATAAGTAAATAATCTTAGTAGTAAATTAAGGAAATGGACCCGGTTAATATAACTGATTATATTAGTAAAATTGTGATCATCCATTCACTTTTAAATGATTATAATAGACATTTTATTTTGTTTATTTACACGTAAATGAAATAAATATGCATATCATTTTTAAATGGTCACGATACTAACATGATTGATCATGTTGCATCCCTAATATGACCAGATCTAAATCCGTAAATTAATTGCTTACAAACAATTAGGTATATCAAAATCATCTGCACTACAAAGGCAAAATATACCAACCTCGAAGAGCAGGAAGCATGGAAAAGAAGTTGCAGGAAGCAGCAAATTATTATGTATAAAATAAAGAAAGATTTCCTCATTTCTCTTCTTAATTCTGATCAGTGATATAGCGATATAGCTACTTCCTCCAACACTACAACTAATTTATCTCTGCAACACCTGAGACTTATAATATATACTTTGAGTCTTTGACCTAGCAATTCAGCTTCCGTCTTCTTCACTGTAACGGAATTAGCTATAGTTGAATCTGGAACCCGTCTATATCATGATGAATGATTACAATTTTATATGCTTTTTAATAAATATTTTTTAAAATGTATTTTTTTTATAAGAATTATAGTTATCCGATCGCCTGCAGATGCCACGATTATGACAACAGGAAGGTCATGTTCAGACCAGATCTACTCTGGCTATATAACTCTTCTTTCTACTTTATTTATTATTTTTTATCTGTCCTCTTTTTCTTTTCCCTGTTTAATTTTATTTTACTTCTTCTGAAAATGATCTTCATATTAGAGAATTGTTTGTTTACAATTGTTAATGCCAGAATTTAAAATCTTTCAATTTTCTTTTTATATAAAATGATAAATAGGTCTCTGATCAGGTTGCTCGCCGACAATGGCTTTGGGATGAATTCTCAAATTTAGGTTCAACTATATTGTTGCATGACCAATGAAAATTCATAGCTGACAACTACAAGAATACTATAACTTTCCAATAAATATTTTATTTCCTTTTCGCTTCATTTAAAATCCACTATTTTAATTTAGGATATTTACTTGATGCTTCAGGCTTCTAATTAATTAACTATAACTAGTATTTTAATTTAACTTTACATACTGACACTGACCAATTCACATGTAAGACCATAACACATAAGACAATTAAGAATAGCTTGAAATTAACAAACATGCGTAGTGAAATAAACTTGAATTTTCAAATTTATATTTTCTTGCCCATGTTCATAATTAAACTTTTCTCAGTTCATCGCTCATAATATCTTATATTTATTATTTTATATTATAATATTTAAGATACTAACATGATAATAATATAACAAAGGAATCTAGTGTCCTTGAAACACTAAAGAAGAGCAAAGAAAAAGCCCTCTTAATTATAATCTGCCCCAAATTAAATACAAACATTGAGACACTAGCTAGCTACCTCAGCCCTCACCGAGGATAAGCTGGATTGGATGGAAGCAATCAATATGAAAGATGTTTAAGGCTATGGAGCCGGGCTAAGCAGCTAGGAGGCTATGCAGCATGATGGTCAAAGGGGCAGATTGGTGAAGAAGAGAAAGAGAAGGTACAAACATAGAACAGCCTCGCTGCTCACCATCTCTGCAACACACAGTACAAGTATCAAGCAAGCAAGCAAGCAGCAGAGATATCAGATTTCTCATCTCTTCCGCGGATATTATGGAATATATATTGGAAGCAAAAGAACCTACACAACTCAGCATATATATATGGCCTTGTCTTTATCTCCCTCTCTCCTTTTCTCACTTTCCTTCCAAACTAAGTTAATAAAGATTGACTCAGCAAATCAACCTCTCATCTGGGCTATTCTGTATAAAGATAATGTTTTTTTTTAAACTGCTGTAAGAATAAACTAGTTCTTAATTAATGACTATAATGGCAATGACTATATATGTAAATTCTCACCTTAATCTTTATTAGTAAAATTATAATAATTTCCAAATATCTCCTTTTGTTGCTTAGAATTATTGCTCTTCAGCCATCTCAATAAAAGAGGTTATTAAATCAAAAATCAAAAGGCAAGCTCGTTATTGCTTTCTAAAATAAAAATAAAAAATAAATAAATTTAAAAATTAGAGTCGAGATTTGCTAAGAGATTAAATTAAGAGAAATTTATATTTTTTCATACATATATTTACTTGTTATTATAATATTCTCCTTAATTTATTAATTGTAACACATTACACATTTAACTATCATAATTTAATTTAATTACACATCACTCACTGTTTAATTGAGTGTTAAATTTATAAATTTTAGTTAGGTTTAATTATATTTTTGATCCTCTTATTATACAAAAAGTTTTAATTTAATCTTTATTTTTAATTTAAATAATATTATCCTCATATCTTTTTTAAAAGTTTCAATTTAATCCCTTCATTTAATCTCTGTAAAAATTTTAATGATGTAACTGTTAACTATCTTATTTAACTTAATTATTTTATACACATATACTAATTATTTTACACATCAATTAACAATAATTTTAATAATAATTTTTACTCACAAACTTATTTTATTTATGAATCCCACAAGCAAAGTTAATTGTAAAAAATTCTAATTATAATATAATAGGCCCCTCATCTAGTGTGGTCCCCATCTCTTTTCTTTTCTTTTGGTATTTGTGGTCTATAGATAACACAATGAAAGTAAAAGATATTGGTTCGTACACGTCAATAGTTCTATTGACAAAGTAAAAGATGATTTGTAATTCACACATACCAGTCCCACGTCAATGGTCAATACTATCAACATAGCTTTTTTTTTTTATAGAGAACATATTAAAACTAACGTAGACATATTTATTGTTATGACAGTGAAGTTTATTGATGGCTTTGTGAATATAAATTAAGGCAGCAAAATTACCAACAATTTTGGAATATTATATGGATCATGTATTAGGAAACCCAACTTACATATTGAGTTTCAAATTAATGTAGGTCAAGTCTACATTCATTTTAGCTTATCATATATATAGAAGCAAGAAAATAGATAGGCCAGATAGCACAGCTAAAGATATAACATTCTTCATGGATTTGCATGATCAACGTCTCCACCGATCACTGGACAGCATGCTCGAGGAGGAGGTGGTGGAGCTCGCCTCCTATCAATATATAATTTAGTTGCATAAGACAACACTTGAGAGCATAGAGAATTAGGATAAAGAGATTTACCTGGCAGCAGTGGAGGGATGGAAAAGGAGAAGCAGGAAGCAGAACAAGCGTACAAGAAACCACAGAAGCTTCATTGATATTCTTCAGATCTATGTCTGAATGTAATGGATTATTATATATATATATATAGAGAGACAGAGAGAGAGCCCTGCTAAATTGGGATTTGCAAATGGATAAACTTATCCTGGGTTAGTTATGAGTATTCTATGGATAGTGAAAGTAAAAGAAAAGTGCAGAGAAGAAGAGAGTGGAGATCAGGAGTTACTGTTAAAATGGCTGCCATCCAACTGGGGCTAAGATCTGTGGACAAGTTGGCTACGTGATCTCATTTGTTTAACCGTGAAATAGTAAAAGAAGGTTTCCTTTTTCTTTTTCTATGGATGGAAACCAGTTCTGCAATTATCACTTGTTTTGCAGATCACTGCCAGAAATGAAGGAACCTTATCCGTTGGCAATTTGCTGAAATATTTGTACAGCTTTCTGGGAAATTTTGCATTTCGATAGTACTGGGCTGCCAAAAATCCATTTAATCTAACATTACCTCAGTGCTGATGGGTTTGATATATTTGTTTTTATTAATTATATTATCTTATTATAAAGAGTTTCAATTCAATTAAAACTACAATTTGTTGTCAAACTATATATTTGTGATTTTTGATAAAAACTTTTTTTATCCAAGGGAAAAAAATCAAGTCTTGAAGTTGAACATATATCCAAGAAATCTTGAAATTAAAAAAAAAAACTCATAAAATTCAAACTGGGTTTAAGTCCACCTTGTTTGAATAACAACTGGGGGGATATATTGGCTAGTTTGAGCAGATTATTTGAAAATTTTAATTTAATTGATGAATCAATACCCATTTTGTCAACATATAACCCTGAATAACTTGTCTAACTTGAAAATAGCTGAATATGAGCTCGAATATAAAAGTTCAAATAAAATTCGGACTTTTTTGAAAGCTCATTTTATAAATGGGTCCAGTTGGGCCTTGGTGATAAAATAAGGCTTAGGATCGGCCCAGAAATATAATACTATATTTTTCAATTTTTTATATATATACATCAATTTAGTTCACCCTTTTATGTAAAAAATTTATAATTTCCTTAGTTTTAAGACATTTTGATGTTGAAAAGTATGTATTATTTTTTAAAATTATTTTTCTTAAAAAAACAATTTCTCCCTATTTTTTAACTTCTTAAAATGATTTTAAAATAAAAAATAATGTTATGAAACTTCAAGCTCTTGTAATTCTATTTGGATTGTGGTCGGGTCCATATAGAAAAAATAAATTCGGGGTAGGCTTGGGTCTAAAAAATTGGCACTTTTTTCTTTTCAATGCCCGACCCGAGATGAGATCTACTTCAAACCAAGTAACCGATAAATATAAATAATAATAAAAAATTACAATTCTATTCCGCCCTTCAAATTTAAAATACTTATTCCAAAATGTTACTCTATATATAATACTTAACTTTCTTTATTGGTGTTTCAAAATCATTGCCAATGGCGTTATTCAAAAAAAAAATTCCCACAAGATAAACTTAAAAAATCTCTGTCACTCAAATGTTGATATGAGATTGGTGTTAGCTAAGTGAGTATTTTTTTTATTTTGTTTATTTTTATAACTTTTTTAAAATAGAATAAAAAATTAAAAAAATAGAACACAATGCTTAAAAAAGTGAAAAAATTAAAAAATATATAAAAAAAGTAAAAATTTATTTGAATGCAAGGTAGAATAAGATATAACTTAAAAAATACCTATAAGAATTTGTATCCATGTATTTGATACGAAAAGAAAGCTATGAAAGCTCGAAACTAGCAAATTAACCCCAAATACAAAGATTTTAAATTATTATTGTGATATATAAAATCCTAGGGACGCCATTGATGCAACTGCGATTGTAGTATTTTTCTGCAAATCACCGCAACTGCGACTATAACCACACATACACAAAACTTAAATCTTAAACCAAAAACACAAAGCAAGAAGACCTAATTAATTCCGTGGCGGCATTAATCTTGTTTTCCACCATGTGAAAACTGTATGATTATAAATGACGAACATATATTTTTGCTCTTAATGCAGCCATTGCCAGGGAGGTTCATAGTGTTTATGGATGATGCCCAACAGCTTCATCAGGGGATGGTGGTGAAGGTATTGGATGATCCTTCACAGCGCCTCTGCCATATTTTCATTCCAACCAAAAAAAAGAAGAAGACAAAACATAAATTAGTATGAATAAATCACAAGCAATTAGGTATTTCAAATAAATTGGCTGCAAAATGAAAAATATACCAACCCCTTAGGCCCACGGTAAGCAAAGGAAGGATAGAAAAGAAGTTGCAGGAAGCAGCAAATGTATAAAATAATCAAGGATAGCCTCATTATAATTTCTGGGTATGGCGTCTGAGCGTCTCAATACTTTTAATACTTTGTCTCTGCAATTAATTAATACTTGAAAAATGACATTCAGTTTGAAAGTTCTCAAATTTAATCCTTCAAGTTTTATGTATTTTGATTTTTTTTTTAAAAAACACAACTCAGATTGAAATATGGTGAGAAATTCTTAAATAGACTTTTGTAAATTAATTAAATTAACTAATCATAAATGAACATATATATAGATTCAACCACAGACCAATTCAGAACACGAACGGATCTGGATCTCGTGCAGTCAGGATCCAACTGCACGGGATCCGGTCACATCTTGGTTGGACGGCCAAGATTTGGTCCGATTTTTTAAAAAAAATTTGACACGCATCTCGAGAATTTTTTTTAAAAAATTTTTGAACAGATCCTGACCTTCCAATTAATATTGAACGGCCCAAATTACTAACCGGAACCCGTGCAGTCAGGAATCCCGACTGCACGGGATCCGAACGCGAACAGGACCATATGACAAGTAGCTTAAAACAAGAAAATAGTGAAAAATAAATTCTATATATAAATAAATTTATCACTTGTTTAAGTAAATTAAGGTTAGAACAAGACAAGAAGATACTGTTGATGTAACTTGTCCGGATTAATATTAGGTTGGCCGTCATAATTGATTCTTTCGCATGCTATGGCATAAACATGTTCATTGAAATTGTCTAAGCTACTGTGCTGTTGAAAAGAGGAAAGGAACATGTGATATGCATGAACCTACTCAAGACGAGTGTGAAAAGGAGAAAAAATAAAGTAGTCTAAATTTATAAAAGATGTAGATAACACATGCTTACCTATTCATTTATAATTAATTAATTTTATTTATTTATTTATTTATTGTATTAAGTCTACTTATAAAAAAATTTCTAATGGAGAAATTTCAATAAAAAAAAAATAGCTTTTTGAGAACCGGATCAAACCAAAAAAATTGGAAATCAATTCCTTGACCGGTCCAATCAATTCCTAAAAATCGAGGGTGTAAAAAATAAGAAGAATCGGATGGGTTAGAGGTTCCCTTGGTTCATGTTTTCTCTAGTTAAAGATATAGAGGAAGAGGAAAAGATGTGACAAGATCCAATCAAACAGTTGATGAAAGGGAATAGCAAAATAGAGAGATTGATGGTGTGCTTCATTGCATGTAGGCTGGACAATGGACGGATTTCAGGCGACGAATTCAGGCGGAGATTCATTGATGGTGTGCTTCGCAGCAAGTGGACTGGATGACAGACAACGAAGAAGCTTCTCCCTTATTGGCAGGGCATAATGAGAAGGAGAAAAATGAATGCATCCTGTGGGTCTTGGGAAGGAAAAGGAGAGGTCAGAAGAAAAATGGAGGACAAAGAGGGTATGCTTTGTCTTTTGAGAGAAACTTCGGGAGATCAAAGATCTTTTATTTACGAATCATTTTGTTTAATCCTAAAAATACATATTTTTTCTTCTTTTTCTCGTGGACTTGCTTTTCTGCTCTTGCTTTTTCGAATTATATTAAAATTTCACTCCTACAATTATTCATTCATTCGGATTTAGACGAGAATCCATGAGAAGGACTGATTTGAGGGTGAGGAATTTAGTGACTCGCCATCTTCCTTCCCTTTTTAGTCCAATGAGCACCTCTTTTTTTTTTTTTTTTTTTAGAAAGTGTTGCAAAAAAATTAGGTATTTTGCACAAAATCTAGTACCTAATTCTATGGTTTGTCTAATTTTTTTATGATTATTAAATTATATTTTTGTATTTTGTATTTTATTATTATTTTTATCATCTTAGTTTAGGAATAAGTTTATAACTTAAAATTAAATTATCTAAAACTATTGTAATTTTTTATTTTTATATTTTATTATAATTTTAAATTTTAAATTTTGAATTTTATTTTTATTATTTTATTTTTATACTTAAAGATGTTGTATTGATTATTGAATATTATGTCAAAAAATTATGAATTTATTTTAGTTGTAATGAAATCATTTAATAATATTTTCAGTATATTAATATTTATTAATTAATTATTTTATCTGATTACTAATTGTTATATATATATATAAATTAAAAATAAAAATATTTTTTAATTTATACGGATCAATCACAATTAAATTCATGACCCATTGTTTCCATAAATTTAATAATCGATCCGGTTTTTTAACCATAAAAACAAATACAAATTGAACCAATAAAATTTTAAATTATAGTTGCAATACTACTATTATGATAAATCCTACAGATGCCATTGACTCAAGTCAGTCAATTATGATTGCGGTCTGACAGTTTGTATTTCTTTGTTGTATTTTCCGGCAAATCACCGGAGTTGCAACTGTAACCACATCTTAATTAATTAAACCTTAAATCAAACACACAAAGCAAGACAGCCTAATTAATTTCCATGGTGACAATCTTGTTTTCCACCATGTCAAAACTATGGATATAAATAACAAACAAGTAATCTTTAAAGGCATATTTTTCCCCTTAAAGCCAGGGAAGTTCATAGTGTTTATGGATGTGAGGCAACAGCTTCATCTGGGGGTGGTGGTGAAGGTATTGGTAGATCTTGCGGACGCCCATGAGAGAGTTTCATTCCAAATCTTCAACCAAAAAAAGAAAAATCCTAAGTTAGCTAATTACTGATATATGTGTATATATATATAAGTAAATATAATCTTAAATTGAAATTAATTAATTACAAGAAAAATGCAAAATAAACGAACCTCAAAGCCAGGGAAGGATGGAAGAGAAGTTGCAGGAAGCAGAAAATTATTATGTGTAAAATAAAGAAAGATAGCCTCATTTTCTCTTCTGATTCTGAACAGTGATATATATGTGTCTCCAACACCTCAACTTGATTTCTGCTGAGTTGAGTTGAGACTTATAATAATTGAGGGAGAAGAGAAGATAAAAAAAATGCTTGAGTCTTTCAGTTATATTACTCTTAATTTCTTTTTCTTTTTTTTTTTTGATTTGTTCAAACTTCTAAAAAATGAGAGTCACCAGATTAGGCATTATCATGACCTGAGTGGAGTGTGGTTGATTTTGTCAAATTTTGAAAGGTCTGAATATGACACTTATTTTTATATAAAACAAATTCCAATCCTCACGGGAGAAGAGATCTAATTCAGATTTAAATTTGTCAAAGTCCTCCAACTTTCATGTATTTTAATTGTTTAAAAATGATATAATTAATTCAAGATGAACCTGCGTGAAAATTCATAGCTGATCAATCTTCTTAATTAATGTGTTATTTCCTTTTCGGCAATATGATTCCATCTAGTCTTTTAATTTAGGATATTTACTTGTTGTTTCAGCCTTCTTCTTAAGCTAGTACTATTTTAATTAGCTTATACTTTGAGGACTGAGAGACTAATCTGACCGATTCAGACGATAAATCACCACCAAGCATTGCTTAAAAACAAGAACATATAATATATAATGAAATAAACTTGAATTTTCCAATATTTTCAAGCCTATGAACATGCATAAATAAGCTTTTCTCACTTCATCAACTAGTTAATAAGAAATATTTCATTTAAATTCGTTCATCATAAATAAAAAAGTAATTATATTTTTGTTCTAAGATAATCTAATAGTGAATTAATTAAAGAAAATTTAAACTAAGTGTATATAATATAGTGATGAAGGATCTGAATAATTTATAAGAAGTTTAAATTCAATCTTTTGCATTGTTATGTACAACATTTTATCACCTATAATTTCACTCAGTATATTTTAATGATTACTCTAAAAAAAATACAGAACACAAGATTAAGGAAAAGAATGCACTAATTGATTTCTACTTGACAGGAAGGCAAAACGAAGTGTTTCAAAGGAATCAGGAGCCCATCCAGTTGAAGTATTACTAGATGGAATTCAGTAAGTGTATTATGGCCATCTGATCATTTAGACGGCCATGATGCTATGACGTGCATAACTCATTTAATTTTTCTTTCTTCACTTTTTCACTTTCCCTTTCTTCTCTTGGCCATTCTGTAATTCATCGAAGTAAGCAGTGGTGTGGACGGATTGAAGCTCTGGACTTTGCTGTTCTTTTGCTGACTATGGCTGCTGTTGCTATTGTATGAATCCTCTGAGTCTAATGCCATTGTCGTTGACTGTTTTTTCTTGTCCTGGAAATTCCTTGACATCCCAACAATCTGCAATTGATAATTAAATTTATCAACGAAAAACTTCAAATGACGCATTACAAACAATAATTCATGGAAAAACAACCAATATGGTCACCGGAGGTTGTTGGAATTCAGAAATTAAGGAAAAGTAATGATTTGAATAATCCAAGTCTCCCCTGAGGCCTAGATTGCCATCCATTCATGACCGAAAGTAAAGTAAACTCATTTCTAAGTCTTAATCGGAGAGCAAATGAAAGTCCATTTTTCCAAGTTGGGTTTGGTAGCTAAAATAAGGAAATACATTGTAGTTAAACTAAGTATCTTGCAATCCAAAGAACATAATCGATAGGAATTGAGAAGGCTTCGCTCGCAGACTTCGCAAGTGTTAGTGACACCCTTTCTAGCAGAGCGAGCGGTGGCACAATAGAGTGGTGGGAAGGAAGAAAGGGGATCATTTTGTTGGGAGTGAAAGAGAAATAAGAAAAGTGAAAAAAAAAAGTAAATGAGTTGTATCATGTGATAACATCGTGGCGTCCAAACGAACATACGGTCACAATACACTTAATTGGATCTCATCCAGTCATGCTTCAACTGGATGGGATCTTAATATGCTTCAAGCGAGTGTAGATCTCAGTCTTTGCGTTGGGATCATTTTCATTAAAAAATAAAAATGTCTTTTTTTTATAAAAAAAAGTGTTATAAGATCTCAACCATTCAAATATTTTTGGATGGCTGAGATATGAAAAAAATGGAAAAAGATCGATCCAGATCCATATCCAAGAAGAAAAAGACAAAAGAAAACAGCTGGCGTTGAGTCATTAATGCCAAGTCAACCAATGAAAAAAATTGAAGGAAGCTACAACAAAAAAACTTGTCTCGGGAAGTAAAGAAAATGATTGTAAAGCCAAAAAACTAAAGCAACAAAGAAGGAAAGAAATCCTCCTCCTTTGCTGCAACAATTAAAACCGAAAACACCCATTTTACAACAACAAAGAAAGATGAGAAAACAGGAGAAACACAACTACATGGTCCAGCTATCTTGATGGAGTAAAAACAATATGGCGTGAAGAAAGAAGGCTCTGTTTTAACACTGCAAAAGAAAAGAGAGCCTACTCCGAGAGCATGATTAGGGCGTGTAGAGAAAAGCTAAAATGAAATATTCTAATGCAAGCTAGAAGATAAGAAGTCTGAGAAATTATAGCAAAAGATCAAGGAGCAACTGCAAAAAGAGATTCAAACCTTCAAAGGTTATTTTTCAAGCAAGTTTAAAAGGAGAAGTCTGAAGCATTTGAAGATCACTAAGAATATCATAGAAGTAACAAGCAACCTGTGAGCCTTTATTGTGTCAAACATTCTTTGTTTCATCTGGTTCTTTGTTTCCTTAGATGTCATTTTCTTAAATTAAAGAAACTAGAGTGTGCTTATCTTTATACTTTTCTATGTGAGAGAGGAAAAATACTTCATCTACTCCTTTGTTCGTCAATGGTATTGAGGGAGTGATATTATTTGTTAATGTTGTTAGTGAGCGTTGTTAAAATTAATCTATATGTGATGAGTATTAAAAATTATTTGTTGCTAGTGAATAAATTAAAATTAGCGTTGTATCTTATTAATTGGATAATGAAAAACCCCTTTAGAGAGAGATTAGATATAGGCCTATTCTTTAATAGTTGAACCAATATAAATCTTGTGTCCCAATTTATTTTCTCATCCTCCTTTTACTTTCACTTGTTTCTAACTGACATTAAAGATTGCTCTATCAAACAATTATTTAAAAATTATATTGTGGTTTAAATACTGAAATTTGAATATACCAAGCTCCAAACTAGCAAATTAACCCAAAATACATGGATTTTAACTTGTACTTGCACTATTATTATTGTGATAAAATCCTACTGACGCCATTGATGCAACTATGATTGCAGTCCAACATTGTATTTTTCTGCAAATAACCGCAGCTGCTACTATAACCACACACAACTTAAACCAAAAACACAAAGCAAGATGACCTAATTAATTCCGTGGTGACATTAATCTTTGTTTTCCACCATGTGAAAACTATATGGATATTAGTGACAAACATATATTTTTGCTCTTAATGCAGCCATTGCCAGGGAGGTTCATAGTGTTTATGGATGATGCTCAACAGCTTCATCAGGAGGTGGTGGTGAAGGTACTGGATGATCCAGCATAACGCCTCTGTAATAGCTTCATTCCAACCAAAAAAAAAAAACATAAATTAGTATGAATAAATTTCAAGCAAAAAAGTATTTCAAATAAATTGGGCTGCAAAATGAAAAATATACCAACCCCATAGGCGGAGGCCGGTAAGCAAAGGAAGGATGGAAAAGAAATTGCAGTAAGCAGCAAATGCACAAAATAAACAAAGATAGCGATAGCCTCATTTTTTCTCTTCGATCTCTTTCTGTGGAGTGATGGGTATGGCGTCTCAATATTTCTAATACTTGATCTCTGCAATTAATTAATACTTGAAAAATGACATTCAGTTTGAAAGTTCTACATACGACTCTTCTGATCCTTTATTGTTTTTCAAAAAGTAGTTGAACTCTGTGTTTACGAAGAATGCACTAATAAACCTAAGGAATATTGCTTGGTATTTTAAATTGGGTAACAAAAGTAGCTAAACTACGTGAATCATTGGATGGTTTATGGCTATTTCTGTTTGGAACCAAATGATGATTGAATGTTGGTAGATGTATAATTTACTTGAAACATTGTCACCATAGGTTAGCAGAGCTGGTAATTACTAATTAGAGGGACAATTCTGAGAAGCTTACAAATTAGACCGAATTTGTTGGGACGGAGAGAGGAAATTGAAACATCATTTGGGTGAATTACAATAGGCGGGATCTACGGCCTCAAACTGAAAACCTCGTAGTACTAAGGGTCAACGCAGACGAGGAGGTAGCCAGCGACATGTTGGGTCAATGGTGGTGTGCCTTGGAGTTGGGTCAATGGTGGGGTGCCTTGGAGTTGGACGGCTTAAATGGGTCTTGTGGGTCTTTGGAAGAAAGAGGAAAAGGAATGGAGGGCAAGGAGGGTCGGGAGAAAGGTCTTTTATTTGCGAATTCTTTTGTTTAACCCTAAATTAATAAACTCAAAAAATTCAAATTGGCTAAGTTTGAGCAGATTATTTGAAATTTTCAATTTGATTGATGAATCATACCCATTTTGTCAACATATGATACTTCAAATTACACTTGATCATGGCTTGGCTAGCTTGTTTTTCGAAAATAGTTGAATATGGACTTAAATATAAATGTTTAAATAAAATTCAGATTTTTTAAAAGTCTATTTTATAAACGGCCCCGGCCTTGGTGATAAAATTGGACTTAAGATCGGCCCAGATAATATAACACTATATTTTTCAATCTTTTTTAGTTCACCTATTTATATAAAAAAAATTATAATTTCTTAGTGTTGAAGACATTTGATGTTAAAAAGTATATGTTAAAGTGTTTTTTCTTAAAAATTCTTAATTTCTCTACTTTTAACCTTTTAAAATAAAAAATAATATGTTATCGAGCTTCAAGCACTTGTAATTCTATTTGGGTTTGGATTGGGCTCATATAAAATAAATAAATTCAGGCGGTCTAAAACTTTGGCACTTTTTTTTTTTCATAAGCCTAGCTCGTAATAACATCTATTTCTAACCACGTAACCAATAAATAACTTTTTTTCCTTTTTCTTGAATATTTATATTCTAAAATTATTTTATTTAATTTTTAAAATTATTTATTAAAAAAGACACCCCGATAATAATCATCCGAAAGTAGGATAGCAAACAAAGAAAGCTATGAAAGCTCGAAACTAGCAAATTAACCCCAAATACAAAGATTTTAAATTATTATTGTTATATATAAAATCCTACGGACGCCATTGATGCAACTGCGATTGCCGTATTTTTCTGCAAATCGTCGCAGCTGCGACTATAACCACATATACACAAAACTTAAATCTTAAACCAAAAACACAAAGCAAGAAGACCTAATTAATTCCGTGGTGACATTAATCTTGTTTTCCACCATGTGAAAACTATATGGATATAAGTGACAAACATATATTTTTGCTCTTAATGCAGCCATTGCCAGGGAGGTTCATAGTGTTTATGGATGAGAATGAACAGGTTCATGAGGGGGTGGTGGTGAAGGTATTGGATGATCCCCCACAGCGCCTCTGCCATATTTTCATTCCAACGAAAAAGAAGAAGACAAAACATAAATTAGTATGAATAAATCACAAGCAATTAGGTATTTCAAATAAATTGGGCTGCAAAATGAAAAAAATACCAACCCCTTAGGCCCACGGTAAGCAAAGGAAGGTTGGAAAAGAAGTTGCAGGAAGCAGCAAATGTATAAAATAAACAAAGATAGCCTCATTATTTCTCTTCTCATTCTGTTGAGTGATGGGTATGGCGTCTCAGGACTTCTAAAACTTGATCCCTGCAATTAATTATTATATATATGCTTGTGTTCAGACTTAACAAATATGCAAGTGCAGGCCAACTGATTTGACATACTAAGTCAGCTTCCGCGACGTGTTCTTCACTGTAATTTTCCAGCTACGTACCATTAACTCTTCTCCCTTCTTGCTTTTTAAAAAGTAGTTTGACCTTTTGAAAAATGACATTCAGTTTGAAAGTTCTCACTGTCCTTCAACTTTTATGTATTTTAATTGTTTAAAAATGATATAATTAATTCAGGATGAACTTGCGTGAAAATTCATAGCTGATCAATCTTCTTAATTAACGTGTTATTTCCTTTTCGGCAATATATGATTTCATCTAGTATTTTAATTTAGGATATTTTCTTGTTACTTCAGGCCTGCTTAGCTTCTTCTTAAGCTAGTATTTTAATTAGCTTATACTTTGAGGACTGAGAGACTGACCAATTCAGATGATAAATGACCCCTAAGCATTGCTTAAAAACAAGAACATATATATAATGAAATAAACTTAAATTTTCAAATATTTTCAAGCCTATGAACATGCATAAATAAACTTCTCTCACTTCATCAACTAGTTAATAAGAAATATTTCATTTAAATTCATTCATCATAAGTAAAACAGTAATTATATTTTTGTAGTAAGATAATCTAAATATGCAAAAGGTAGAAGAAAGTAGTGAAGTGCCGCCTACATAAGGTAAGCGATATTTGCGTTTCTGCCTGCATCTTTTATAACAGCTTTCAAATTCAAGATGCTTGTTGCGAAGATCCCAGCACTCATCAGCACAAAGCCCAGAAAGAAGTTTTAACCACTTCTTATGGAATCTGTACTTAATGAAACCTTCACTTACAGATTGTTCTTCTTTAAGGGACACTAAGAATGAGGACGACAACGTACAAATGAAGATCATGTTTAGCAGCTCTAACTTTCATTATTAATATCACCACCAATAACACCAAGTCTACCCTTAGTTTTTTAATGCCATTTTTCTCCATCAAACTTCCTCCCTTAGGCTTTCTTTTGATGCACAATGATAATGTGGTTTTGGAATAATAAACCTAGGTGAGGTCCTTTATATATATTTTATTTTATCCATTTGTTCGTCCTTTCAATATATTTTGGTCTTAATAATTAATTATCTGATTTGGAAAAAAAATTTGGTGATTTATGAGTAGACTTGATTAAGGTCACACGGGGTTTGATTTTTATCAATTTTTAAAAGATTAAATTTTAAGTTTGATTAATTTTTATGTAAAATAAAATATAAATCTCATCTCACGATCAAGTCTATATATGATTAGAGAAATAGAAAAAGGATAAAGGATAGGAATCTGTTAAGATTTTTGATTGGCACATTCCATAACAAAACAAAAGTGTCATAAGTTACTATTACAATTACCCCCATAGCTAAGTTACTAGTTATTCATTTATTACAATTACTCTCAACTCCTTTTGTAAATGTCATATGAAAAAGAGAGTGGGTAGCCTTATGTGAAAATAATAAAATATAAGGGGATTGGAAGTACTTTTTGAGTTTTTCTCTTTAACTGGCAGTTTTGATCAAGTTGTTGATCGAATGGTAATTTTTACTCGGATTGAGGTAAAATTTTAATTGGAGATTCTACACTCATTGTTTTCAATCTGGACGGTAGAAATTATGTTTCGAACTCTATAGCATGGCCAAAAAATTCGTGAACAGTCATAGTTTTAGTTTCTTCTGCAAGACAACTAGGAGCAAGGAGCTAGAAGCTTTAGATTGGTAGAAATTCATATTGTGCACATTTGGATTTTGAGCATTAAATTCCAGCATGTAGTCATCCAGAGGAAAGGCAAAGTTTTTCTACCTTATCACCTTCCCATGTCACTTCAATTAAAGTTTTTGTTGACTAAGACCCATGTTACTCATTCTCATTGGATCATTCAATTCAAATGGGCATTAACTTCTTTGTTTCCCAGTAGGCACCCATTGTTTTGAGAAAACAAAATATAGAAAATATTTGGGGAAAGCAAAAAGATAAGAGAGAGATCGATTGGAATTTTCGGATATAAATATAGAATCTTTCTTCTTTGATGAAGGGTGAAGAATCTGCAATATTGAGAAGAGAAAAATTGTTTAAATTGAAAAATTAGCATTTCTCCTCCAGAAAGCATGAGCAACATAACACTTACATTGCAAAAAAAATGGTAGACATATTATATTCTCTATAGTGGGTATATTGCATATTCAATGTTGATAAGATTGAGAGATGATTTGAGAAATTGAAAGGAGATTCAAATTTCTTCAACTACAAATTAATACAAGAAACTTCAGATGTTCTGAAGAAAAAGCATGGAGTTTCAGGAGCAAAACTTCGAAGGTTTCGGAGTGAGTATACTATAGAAGGCCTAGAGTTATGAGGTATTACAGAGACTAAGATTTAGTCACGGTTTGATAAGTTGTCTTGTCTGTTTTGTTGATTTGATATGTTGTCATTAGGATCAACCACATATCTATAATTTAATCTTATTATAGTGAATTTGAGGTGGTACCTTACACCCGGAGTGGTTTTTATTTTAAAGAGGTTTTTCAAAAGTTTTTTACTTCGTCAACAAATTGCTTCTGTCCATTTTATTTACCGTTTAATATTTTAATTTATTGCATATTTATTGATTGAGTTTTTGGATTATCTGACTTGCTAATTAATTGAGCTTAAAATTCTAATTCACCTATTCACCCCCTCTAGTGTTAGTTGAGTTTAAATTAGAATTTTTCATAATCAAACAAAAGTAAATTAAACTTAATTACTTCAATTTTAAAATTAAAATATTATTTGTTAAGGATACGAGTTCAGAAGAATAAAATTGAGAGATGATTTGAGAAATTGAAAGGAGATTCAAATTTCTTCAACTACAAATTAATACAAGAAACTTCAGATGTTCTGAAGAAAAAGCATGGAGTTTCAGGAGCAAAACTTCGAAGGTTTCGGAGTGAGTATACTATAGAAGGCCTAGAGTTATGAGGTATTACAGAGACTAAGATTTAGTCACGGTTTGATAAGTTGTCTTGTCTGTTTTGTTGATTTGATATGTTGTCATTAGGATCAACCACATATCTATAATTTAATCTTATTATAGTGAATTTGAGGTGGTACCTTACACCCGGAGTGGTTTTTATTTTAAAGAGGTTTTTCAAAAGTTTTTTACTTCGTCAACAAATTGCTTCTGTCCATTTTATTTACCGTTTAATATTTTAATTTATTGCATATTTATTGATTGAGTTTTTGGATTATCTGACTTGCTAATTAATTGAGCTTAAAATTCTAATTCACCTATTCACCCCCTCTAGTGTTAGTTGAGTTTAAATTAGAATTTTTCATAATCAAACAAAAGTAAATTAAACTTAATTACTTCAATTTTAAAATTAAAATATTATTTGTTAAGGATACGAGTTCAGAAGAATAAAATAAAATAAAATAATTCATTGTACGTACTCCCATACAAGGTTAATTACCCTAAGTTTAATATTATATATGTAAAACCTTTCATGTAGTTGATTTTTATTTTTATTTTTATCAAGTATATGTCTATAAAGAAATTTACATGAATGGGATGTGTCCTCGTTTTTTTTTAAAAAAAATTATTAATTAATTATCTAACAAAAATGGGTCTTGCATGATTAGAAAATTATAGTTTTATCTTATATATATAAGATCCAATTTATCAGTGTGGTTAAGTTTCTGTCTTTGTCTATATTTTCTTCCTTAGAATTTTTTTATTTAATTAGAATATTCTGGTAATAACAATGGTCCGATTACCTTTTCAACTATCTTGAATTTCTTGTCAGACGTTAAATTGTTAATAACACCCTTTCGAGTTGATTGAACTTTAATTTAAGATTAAAGTACTAAATTATCGGAACACGTCATATTAGGCTGGCTTAGTGTTTTATGTAGTGAATGAAACTATTAATTAACTCTAACTATCAAAACTAATCATTTATTTAGAATAGTACATATATAGAACAATACTTCAAATACTTCATAGTTCTTGCTACTTGATGGATACTATTGGGTTCTCCTTTTTCAGAAAAACACACCTTCATAAAATAACATCCTCCTTGTTCAAAAGAGATGTACACATAAAAATCCAGTAATATATAAGAATTATTTATAAAATAAATTATTTTTTGGATGTATCTAGAGTATTTTAAAACGGTGTTTAAGATTTTACTTCATTTTTAATTATTATAATTTTAAGATACCATTTTAAAATTATTTAAAACACTATATAAAAAAAATTTAATAAGACACCATTATGAGATGGACAAGGAACTTGTCGTGCAGTGATGTCACTATAGATGATTATGATGCCATGGCTCATAGGCAGGTGGCGTGGCATTGTTCATCATGATCGTCCATAGTAATTACACTCGAAACGAGATTGGAAGGAATTAATTGACATAAGGTACGTGATATCTGAGTTTCTCCTTACATTTTGTGTAACAAGTTTCAAACAGAAAACGCATGCTGTGGTGATCCCAGCACTCATCAGCAGAGTCCAGCAAGAAGTTTCAACCATTTGTAATTGATTTTGGTCTTAATATAGCCTTGACGACCAATATGGGAGTTTTCTGTTTTGTCTTGCTGACCAGACAACAGAGGAAGATCATGTTCAGAAGCTCTAGCTTGCATTAATATTATTGTCACCGCCGTTAACATCACAAAGGCTATAACCCTCACTTTTTTAATGCCACTTTCCTCCATTAAACTTAGCTTCCTCTGATCTTAAGAGTTCCTTTTTCTGCACAATGATAATATTTGGCTTTGGAATAAACCTAGGTCCTTTATATACTTGATTTCATCCATGTCTTTTCAAAGATGTAACTCTCAGTTGCTTTCTCCCTTTTTCTTTAGTTTATCAATATGTGATTTGGCCTAATCAATTTGCCTTTCTTTATTCTTCTAAAGTGTGACATTATTTGTTTAGTTATCACTTAATGTATTTTACATACAAATTTTAATAAAAAAATTATGTGAATATTAAAACGTTGAACATTTTTTTTTCTATTTTACTTAATAATTTAAAATGAAGATAATAATTTTAATTTTCAAATGTTAGTTTAATCTCAACAATGACTCTAGGACATTATGAAATTATTTATTATATTCATTTGGTTATTTCTATAAAAATAAGAAAAAAAAAGCATAAGATAATTAAGTGATAACAAAAGAAATATAGATATGAATAACAAACTTTAAACCATAGAACAAATTGTAAATTATCTTTATTTTTATAACAGTATCTTATAAAATTATATTTTCCTCTCTAAATAACAAATTTTATTTTATAGAATGGTGATATTATAGACCAATCAAAAGGATTTAATTTTTTACTCAGATAAATCTCGACATTTATGCCTTCGTAATTCATTAGTTAAATTTTAAATTAATTTTTTTAATAAAACGACAGTAATAATATTTAATTCTACAATGAATATTTAAAACGAGTGTTTTAATTGACTCTTTGGAATCATGGGAGATTGATGATATTATCTTACTAACTGATGGAGTAGGTCGTTTAAAATTTAAGCCACACTAAACAAAAACATTATTATAAAACTTTAGTGTTAATGAAATCAACTGGTACTTAATTAATTAATTAATTCTTATAATATTTAAAATCTCAAAATTAATCATGTTAGAATATTCCATAGAACAATAGTTTTGGTGATACATGACTGAATCACAGCAGAGTTATGATGAATCACTTCAGAGAATGGCCCCTACTGCTCTATCTGCTATACATATTATAGATTTCACTTGTGAATTTTATGGAGGGTACTAGCTAGATTTCTTTTATACTCTTTCTCGTGTGATTTGTAGTATTTGTCAATATGTGACCCAAAAGGTTAATATATATTTAACCTCACTTCAAACAACTCTATCACAAATACAATGGGAGGTAAGAAAAGTAGAAAACCTATTTGCTGTTTCAGTTGTTATATGATTATTGAGTTCAATCTTGGATGACACTATATATGCACTAAAAAAATAATATAATAGTATCAGGCCATCAATTACCACTATACTCATGGCTACTTTTTTTTTTCATATATATTTAGGGTTCTTTTATAGATATCTTAATCTGAATATCTTAAATAACAACAGGTTTAATATGTTTGTGTTTGGTATGCTATTATTTAATATAACAATTAACATTTAATATAATACAATGATATGAGACCACATTAGTTTAGATGGTATGAAATCTCATATAACACCCGTTTGAACTTTGATAAGTTTTATATAATCCCAATTGTATTATTATTTTTTTGACAATTTTCACTTATTATATCAACATGAAAATTAATATTAAATATTATAATATCATATAATTTGATATCTCATATTATAGTATATAAGCTTCCGTGGATGTAGGGGCGGACCTAAACAACTCTCATTGGGAGGGTTAAAGAAAAAAAAAAAACTACTAGACAATTCTTATTGAGAAAGTTAAATTATCATATTTTTATTTTTATATAACAAATATTATATTATATTAATAATTTTGTAAAACTATTAAAGACGGACCACCCTTGGATGGATGTGAGATACCAATGTATCAAATAGGGGGAGCACTCATGGCGGTGGGGGAGTTTTGTAAATTTATTTTTTATGTTTTTTTTTATTTTTTTAATTAATTAAGTATTTTTTATATCATGAATTTTTTTTAAAATTTTTAAAGATATTTTTTTAGAATTTAAAATTTTTTAAGTTACAAATGAATAGTAAAAAAATTATGGATGAACAGTAAAAAAATTCAAAAAAATCTTAAAAAATACATAAGATAAAAAATATTTAATTAATTTTAAAAAATAAAAAAATAATAAAAAAAAACTGTAGCTGTAAGATAGTCACAACCATCAAATAGTCCAACAAGCATAAAAGTACTACATATATGGTGAGAACTACCCTCTCGCCCACCCGCCCACACAAGTGGGTGGTAGGGTATTTTTAAAAAAAAAATTATAATTTTTTTGATTTTTTTTAAATTTTTTTTTATTTTTTAAAATCAATAAATTAAGTTTTACATCATAAATTTTTTTCAGAATTTTTGAAGATGTTTTTGTATCTTTTACAGAATTTTTTAAGTTACAAATGAATAGTAAAAAAAATTATGGATGAATAGTAATAGAGATGTAAAAAAAAT
>JASKGM010031798.1:0-25381 GCA_034509205.1 Ceratonia siliqua | reverse complement strand
GAGAAGAAATCTTCAAGCCTTTCAACTTGGAATGAGCCTCCTCTTCGTTCTCCTCAATCTCCAGACCAAGAGCACCCTTTTTCCCTACACAAAAATATCCCTTCTGATGTAAAATCGTGGGTTTTAAATGACAGGTCGCGTAGGAGCGAAGCCCTAGAATTCACTTTGTTAGTTAATGTTCGAGGGCCGCGGCACCAAGTTCTTGAGCTCCGGCTCCGGCTTCACTGACTTGTGGGAGCCACGGCACTGGATTTATGAAGCTGCGGCATTAAGTCCTCAGACTTAGGGAAATTTCATATTTTGGGCACTGCGGCGCTGGATTTCAAGGCTGTAATGCTAGGGCTTCTGACTTGGGTTAAATTTATTCATTTAGGACCCTGAAATTAAAGCATAAGCTTGCTTAAGAGTTGATAATAAAGAATGAGAGCCAAGTATAAGAAAACATATTAAGTTATTTTCTTTCTTTTATAGCAGGTTTAGCTCAACAATAAGGCTTGTAGAGTGCACTTTCACACACTCATCATTTGGTTTTACTCCCTTCCAAGCTTCATATGGTGTCTTTCCAATTAGAGTTTTAGTAGGTAGTCTATTGAGTAGGTATACAATAATATTAACTACATCAGCCCAAAATTTCTTTGGAATCTTTTGCTCAAGCAATAAGCACCTGGCCATCTCCATGACTGTCCTATTCTCCCTCTCATTCACCCCATTTTGCTGAAGAGTATAGGTGACAATGAGTTACTAATGAATGCCTTCTTCTTCATAAAACACATTGAATCTATTAGAGGTATGCTCAGTTCCATTGTTTGATTTGAGCACCTTTATCTCATGATCACTTTAGTTCTCAACCAAAGCTTTAAAATTTTGGAACAGTTATGACTTCTGATTTCTACTTCATAAAATGCACGCCGCACATTCTATTATAGTCATCAATAAACAAAATGAAGTACTTGCTCCCATGAAGAGATTATATCTTCATAGGTCCACACACATCAGTATGGACAAGTTCTAATTTGCTTGAAGCTCTCCAAGCAAGATTTTTAGGGAAGGGCTGTTGGGAATAGGTTGCCCTGGAAAGCAAGTTGTATTCCTCAATTTAATGTAAATAAATTTTAGTATTAATAAATAAAGTATTCATTTATGTAAGCTTTATTTTCTGGCTATTAAGGTTTTTAGATTCTAATAAACAAAGATACATTTGCGTAAGAGTTATGCAAAAGGAGATATGTATCTTTTGATAAATTTAAAATACTATTCAACAAAGACTGTAGTGTTTGGATTACCTCCACAAAAAGAATAAGATTCCTTTTTAAGGGAATGATGAATCTCAAATCATTGAAGTAGTAAACTTTAGGTAATGACACTATTAAATGAATTGGAATCAAGTGGGATATCAAGTTCAAGTTAATACCATTGCTTTGAACTTAAACTCACACACATTGCATCCACTAGTGACAAAACTGAGATCCTGATGGATTATGGACTCATGTTCATGACCTTTGTGATATTTAATGTACTATGGGCATGACCATTGTATGACATTGGTCAAGACTCTGTATGTTGGGATCATTGTGGGAGTGGAAATCTAGGAACATAAATCTAGGAAATAGAGTTTATAGTATTACATCACTTCTGATAATTTCAGGAAGATAAGTGACAAATCTGGACCCGGTGAAATGATGAATTATCTACTCATCATTTCAAGATAGTTTGAGAAAAGTTCTAAAAGATTATCTGGTCACTTATTTGATGAAATCTAAGACTAGTGGGCAAAATTAACATAAGTGATAAAATGGTAATTTTACATTGTGTCAATGGATGGCAACGAGGGTTTACAAACGCTAGATTTACAAATTGGACAAATCAATGTTCAATATTGACTTCTTGTAATTTTAGGAATTATTAAGAGTGTAATCATGAGTCTTTGGTGAAATAACTTCATGATTAATAAAATTAGATTATCTTAATGATATTAAAATAATCCCAAATTTATTAGAGCTTGAAATTCCTATGTCTAAACGGATTCCCCACCTAGTTTGGAGAATTTAATCCACAATAAGTTGGAATAGATTTACGATGAAGTTAATTAATAGCAATTTAGCTAATGTCTTTATTAAGACAAGATTTGTCTTAATTTAGACTGAGTTATTTTTGGACAAATGTTATCCTAATCATACTTGAAAATGTGAGAAACATTTTTATCACTAAAGAGACAAATAATTCTCACATTAGTTGTCTAATTTAAACAAGTGTTGTTTTAATTAGACAATAGAATTTTAAGATGAAGGTTTGTTTTAATTAAAACAAGTGTTGTCTCAATTAGGACAACCTTTATCTTAGTAATTACTTGTGGTTTAATCACTTTAAATTAATATCTAAGTTGTTCAAATATTTAATTTGAAGAAGTTAATTAAAATAAAATTAAATCCTCATTTAATTAGGAATTTCAGTTATATCATTTTATTAGGATAAAATTAATTTAATTATATATCCTAATATTGTTGTAAAGTTTGAATTGTTCAAACTTACAAGACAACCTCCTCCCTATGTGATGGAGAGGTACAAGCTCAAAAGGAGGGGAATTGATTCCCTCCTAATTATCCTAATTATCCTAGTGGATAAAGGATTAGAATTAAAAGAGTTTTAGTTTATTAAGAAACTTACATTCACTAGGAGACTAACTAAGTCAAAGGGATTTAATTAAATAAAATTCTTTATTTGAATTTTACGTTCAAGCATGACCAATTAGAAAGCCCTACATGTTTTATATAAGAGTTAATTAAAATGACTTTATCAATTGAATAATACAATTATTAATTGGTAAATTAATTAGATAATTTGATTATCTATTTTCCCTAGTAGGCATGTGGAATCCCTAAGTTTTAGGAAATGATATTTTGAATCCAAAGGAATGACTTAGGGTTAGGTTAGTATAAATATAACCTAACCCTCTCTCACTTTGTGGCCAAAAAATATTAGAGAGAAAACACCTTGAGAGTGTCTTAAGTTTCATATTTTGAGAGAAAAACACTAAGATCAAATGTGAGTTTTGTTTGAGTGCCTTCATATATTATAAGGTTAAAATGACTATAAGAGGTATGTAAAATTCTTATCTATTTCACTTCTCTTTCTAGCTGTGAGTTATTTGCCTAAGTGTTTTATTTCTGCCTGTTTGTAATCGTGAATATTTTTAAAAATTTTAAAACCCATGCTCGTACTGTAAACACTTAGGATAAACAACTAGATCTAACAAGGGCAACCTTGTTTACTTCCCTAACTGACATGTTTCACAAATGATGGGTTCATCATTAATAGAGAGCATATTTATCATTAGATTGTCTTTATTTAAATTCTTCAAAGTAACATAATCCTCTTTTGCCACAATATTCACTCATCTACTATGCTGGTTAAGGCATAAGTTTCAGTTTGGATGTTGTCAATAGAAAAACTCTTATTTCTCATCTTCACAAATATTAATTCTTCACCATTTAGATATAATATAGTGCAATCTTTATTTTTAAATTGCAGAGTATAATTCTTCTAAAGCATTTGACCAACACTTAAAAAGATTTTGACTTGTGTTTGGAACATAAAGGACATTGGAGATTAGTTTTATACTTATAGGAGTCTCTACTGCCACCACTCATTTGCCTTCTACTCTGACATGTTCTCCATTGCCTGCTCTGACCTTTGATTTGTAAGTCTTGTCCAACTATTTAAACTTCATTGCATCAAATTTCATGTGATGAGTGCATCCACCATCAATCAACCAAGCATCCTTGACATTTTTTGTTGCATAGCAAGTAGCTACAAATAAATCTTCTTTACGCTGTTATTGTTCCTTAATTGTTTGAGCCTACTGGTTTTATTGATCCCGTTTTATCTGGCACACCTTCTTCATCTGCCCAAATTGTTTACAATGCTTACATTGGATTTCAGGCTTAAACTAGAAGTTCTATGCTAAGTGCTTTATTTTCTTGCAATTGGGACAAGGTGGAAATTTTTCACTACCTTTCTTCTCTCCATTCTTACTGCCGTCTTCTTTATGATTCTTTTGCTTCTTCTCTGCACCTTGCTTGCATTATTTTTGGGACATTTACCTTTTTTTTTTGCAACAAATGCTCCTTCTTGGCTATCCTCAATCCTCAAGGATATCCTCTACTCAGTGGCTTGCAAGACATTCACAAGTTTTAAGAGTGTGATATTTGAAAAATATTTGGAGCCTTCAAGAGAAGAGATCTTGGCCTCAAATCTTTCTAGAAGATGTGTAAGACCTTTTCCACCACTCTTTTATTAGTTATCCACCCCAAGTAGTCTATTGATTTACTACTTTCATCAATCTATCAACAAACTCCTTTATTGTTTTAGTGTCCTTCATCTTCAGTGCTTCAAACTCTCTTCTTAAGTTGAGAACTTGTATTTTCCTTGTCCTCACACTTCCTTGGAACTCTTCCTTGAGTTTATCATAAGCCCCTCTAGCAGACTCACAAGCCATGATTCTGATGAACACTTCTTTGTTCATTGCAGAATGCAAAATGGTGAGAGCCCTACTAAGCTTTGCAACATCTTCTTCATGTTTCTTCAACTGAGCCACTGTAGGGCTATTCAGCAAGGGTAAAGGATTGTGTCTTGTATACACCACTTCCTAAAGTGCACAAACACTTAAATAAGCTTTCATTTTTACATCCCACATAACCATTAAACACTAGAGATGGAGGGAGATTGGATGAAGCCATTTCGATTGCAAGAATGTTCAATGAACAGTATATCTATTGAGGAGCAAAGGAACCAGCTCTGATACCAATTGTGGGCTTTGATCAAACAAGAAAAAGAGAGAAAAATTGTTTAGAGTAAAACTCAAACGGAGGAAAACAAGAGAATGAAGGTAACTTGGCTTTTGATATTCATACGTCCATTGCATTACAGAATACCAGCATACAACTATATATTTATGAGAAGCACTAGACACACATACATGGAAATATCTTACACGCTAGGCCCTTAATCATGACAAACTTAAATTTAAATTTTAAATATCATGGTTTTTGCTTTAAACATAAACCAACCAATAGCAAGATAATTTAGAAAATTGTCACATCATCTCAATAAAGTGGTTCTATCTTAGACCATACACTTGGTTAGCATGCACTAACTTCTCTTGCATCTCTTGGAAAAGTGGTATTTGAGTTGAAGAATTCAAACCAGGTGGAAATTGAGTTGAGATGTTTTCTCCAGGTGTCATTGACTCACTAACTTGCTATTCTACTAGGCATTAATCGATTTGCATTGTTGGTGTTTCATGAATATCCATCATCTATGGCTAGTCATTATTCACTAGAGCATGCATAGAATCTATATCTATAAGTGATTCCTCTGATAAACAACAACATATGGATTAGAATCTTCCTCTTGAACTTGAGGGTCCCTTACAAAGGCTTCTATGGGTATACCTAAGGATGAATAGATGAAACCAACTATGCCATGGACTATATTGATCTGAGTTTTTCTATGTCTATTTTGGTGATGGAATGCTTGAGCCTCAATTACGAAGTGAATTTGTGTTGATTGGCTATAATACATTACTGTGTTGCATTATGTGAATGGCTTGGTTATGTAGGGCTGTACTGATTTGGTTTTGAGACCAATCACAAGATGTAGGGATATGGCCTATCCTTCCACAAGATGGCAAAAGCGAAAAATCCGTTCATTTCGATACTGAATCCAACACATAAGCCCATTTTCTAACCCCAAAATTAATCCCATGAAAAGTGGTAACCAAGGGTTTATTGTAGCTCAAACTCGGAAGAATATAATATTACAAGGAAATGTTGCCTACCAATTTATCTAACAACTTCCTCTAAAACCAAACAAAAAAAATGAGCAAATTACCTTGTTTGGTATTCAAGTGGTAAACTCCACACTTGAACCCAAATGGGAATACGAGGAACAAATTGCTTTTGGAGGATCATGTTAGGTCTCTAATAATGCAATATGCGAAAACAGATTTACTATTTATTTTATTGTGCACGGATGTAATTATTATAACAGGATTTCATTGCGATTTAAATAAAGGCCTTTGGGCATAGGGTTTTGTAGCCCACATCTTAGTTTCTTTAGTATGGGCCCAGGTTTATGTTAGTTTCTTGTTTTCATTATGGTTTTCTATTACGATATGGGCTTAATTTATATCTTAGTTTCCTATTTTTATTACAGTTTCTTAGTCAGTTTCCTTTAGATAGGCCTTTAGTCAATTGTTGTAGTTAGTTTCTTATTATTGATATTGATAAATTAAAATTTTGAGTTTGCTTTTAGAATTTTCTTATGTTCTTGTTTTGAACCTACATAAAATAATTATGCAATATGAGAAGATGGATTTACTATTTTTTTATTATGTATTGTTGTAATTATTATTTGGGAATTAGAATTTGTAATTTTGGAGTTAACATAATTTAGAATTTCATTTGGGATTTAAATAAAGGCTTTTGGCAATAGGGTTTTGCATCTCACATCTTAGTTTCTACAGTATGGGTCCATATTTTAGTTTCTTGTTTTCATTACAATTTTCATTATGGTATAAGTTTAATCCATATCTTAGTTTCCTTTTTCTGTTAGGGTTTCTTAGTCAGTTACCTTTAAATAGGCCTTCAGTAAGTTGTTATGGTCACCTTATTGATATGATTAATCAGAATTTTGAGTTTGCTTTTAGAATTTTATTGTGTTCTTATTTTGGTCTTATATCAAATTGGTATTAGAGCCCTGTTTGTCTATGTCATTACTGCCCGACACCGTTCGTATGCCGTCAACTTCTTTGTCTCCATAAGTCGAGCATACCATCGTGTTTAGAACAACCTGATCTACCTAGGTTCATAGTCGCCGTCATCCAACATAGCCGAAAGCCACTGGAAACCTCGTCGAAAAAGTTAAACGTCTTGGCCAATGCTAGATATCTTATTCTGTAACTTGCACACCGACATTGTCAAGATGTAAAAGGACATACTTGACCTACAATTATTGCCTTGGAATGCAACTAGCTTGGCACTGTCGACAATTCCCGGTCACTTTCACCCCCTTTCAAACAAACGATTCGTAGCATCCGCTTATTCAAAAGATATTGAATGCAACTATGCCTATTGATGACACCCATAAGCATGCATGGGGGATTTTCTATACATGTGTTCTAGAAGCATAGTCCCTTTGAAGAACCCGCGATGCTATGGGGAACATGACATTAGGATTGAGATAATGATGGAAGCTAAGTATAATGGCATAATGAATGCCTTGAATTAACTTACTCGTCAATTTGATGCGTACGAGGCTTCTCAGCACCATATAGGTACATCCACTAGCTAGTTAAGCTAGACAGTTACCAATAGATATAGGAGACCCCTTGATGGCCACTCCCATGGATCCAAAAGTCCTAGACAAAACTTTCAAGATATTCCCTTGAACATAACAGAGAGGTCGTGCTTTTCACCAGGATCAAGACAGGGATATAGAGCTCATGGGAATGCACCTAGGAATAATAGTAAGGATACCGATGTCCTCAAGATAATTTAATTTGATGACCTTTGGTTTGATGGTAGGTTAGATCTTGATGTTTTCATAAATTAGTTGTGTAACATTGAATATTATTTTAAACTATATCCTTTACTTGACAATTAGAGAGTTCCTGTTGCAAAAATAAAATTGGAAGGATCTGCTAGGTTATATTGGAGCACTGTTAAAAGAGACCAGTTGTATCGTGGCCTAGATACTTTTTCTAGTTGGGCAGTCATGAAACAAAAATTACAAGATAAATATCGTCCTATTTATTACAAAAGTCAGTTGATGGATCAATGGATAAATCTTAAGCAGTACCTTGGTACTGTGTCTGAGTACATGGAGCGTTTTGAGACATTGATGTTGAGATGTGAGATTAGAAAAGGAAACTTGGGTTGCTGTTGCTAAGTTTATTAATGGAAGCTTATATTAAGGCTAGTGGTGTAGAGTAGTTTCTTAAAATGCATACTTATAGGTGACTACCACTTTAGTCCACTGCCCTTCATCCTTCTTGTAGCTTCTCTAACTTTAGAACTTTAGGGTTCTAGCCTTTCCTTTCTAGGGTTTCTTCTCAAACTATTTCTACCACTGTCTCTGGTTCCTATCAGAAGTCTAATGTGTCTATGGGAAAATAACCTATAGTGTCTAGCACCCAATATAGTGCTTCCTTCATAGAGTGTCATTACTGCCATGCTAGAGGCCACATAACTGCTTAGTATCCTCATAGATCACTTATAGGAAAGGTTATTCATGATGACTCCTTAGAGCCTATAGATGGTGATATAGTGATAGACTCCTTAGAGTGCCTTTTAGATGTGCATGATGATATAGCTGCATGGGATAATGGCACTAGTCACGTTAGTCTCATGAGATGTACTTTGTCTACCCCTTCCTCCTTTGATGCATGGAAGCGTACTACTATTTTTCACATGTTTACTGATTGGGGAGGTAGAGTGTGCAAAATAGTTATTGATGGCGTTAGCACCATGAATGTTGTGTCTAAAATTGGGGTGGATAGATTTGGTCCAAAGCCTGAACCGCATCCTTAGCCTTTCATGGCAGCTTGAATGGATAAGAATTCATTGGCAATTATATAGTGCTGTAAGGTACCACTCCAGTTTGGAACCTACAAGGAGGAACTTTATTGTGATGTCCTCCCTATGGATGCTACTCATATATTGTTAGGATGCCCTTGACTTTATGATCCTGATGTTATTACCTACACTTTTTAATGCCAGGGTAAGAATATCATTTTGTGTCATGCTTAACCATTTGATTAAGATCACAAATTGAAAAAGAAGGCCTCCTCATTCTCATAAGCAGAAGAATCTCCACATTTTGACCCATAGTTAATTTGAGAAAGAAAGTAATGAGCCTAATGTGATACTAGCTATTGTCCCTAAAGTTAAAGTTGATCTCTCTAGTGATTGTAGCATAGAGCACTCCCATGTGGTTAGTCAGTTGTTAGAGGAGTTTCAAGATCTTGCTCTTGATGACCTCCCAAGTGAGTTTCCACCTATGAGAGACATTTAGCATACCATAGATTTAGTACCAGGTTCCATCTTGCTTAACCTTCCCCATTATTGAATGAATCCTAGGGATCGTGAGGAGTTTAATAGGCAGGTATATGATCTTTTGGAGAAAGGATTTATTCAACCTAGTCTTAGCCCATGTGTTGTTCCTACTTTGTTCGCCTCAAAATGGATGGGTGTTAGAGAATGTGTGTAGACAATAGGACTATCAAAATAATCATAATTAAATATTGATTTTCCATTCTTCAACTTGAGGATATGTCAGATTAGGTTGTTGGGTCTATTTAGTTCTTTAAGATAGATTTGTGTAGTGGGAATCATCATATTTGTATTAGGCTAGAGATGAGTGGAAAACTGCCTTTAAAACTCAAGATGGATTATATGAGTGGTTAGTTATGGCCTTTGGTTTGTCTAATTCTCTTAATACTTTTATAAGGGTTATGAATCACATATTACATCCTTTCTTGGGTAAATTTTTGGTAGTTTATTTTGATGACATTTTGATTTATAGCAAGTCTAGGGCTGATCACTTGAGTCACCTTTGTCGTGTTTTCCTCACCCTTAGGTATGAGTGATTCTATGTTAATTTGAAAAATGTTCATTTTTACATACATAGGTTATCTTTCTAGTCTTTATTGTGTCTGATCAAGGAATCTGCTAATCTTGAGAAAGTTATTCGAAAGTGGTTAGTTCCTACTTCTATTTCTGAGGTTCGGCCTTCATGGGCTATCTTCTTTCTATAGGAGATTTATTTAGTGTTTTAGCATTTTTATTGCTTCTATTATTGAGAGTTTGAAGTAGCAAAAATACTTTTGGTGTCCTGATGCTGCTAGGGCCTTTGAAGAAATCAAGAACAAGATGACCACGGCATCAGTCCTTTGGCTCCCTAATTTTCTCTAAGGCTTTTGAAGTCTCTTGGGATGCTTATGGAGTCGGCATATGAGGTATAAGTCAAGAGGGTCACCCATTACTTTCTTTAGCGAAAAGCTCAATCACATGAAAAAGAAATATTCTACATATGATAAAGAAGTTATCGTTTGATCCTTAAACTATTGGCAATATTATTTGAGCCCCAGGAATTTGTGTTATACTCTGATCACTAGTCTTTGACAAATTGTATTCCCAATAGAATTTGAATTTGAGACATGTTAATTGGGTGGAGTTTCTTCAGCAATTTGCTTTTGTTTTTAAACATAAATCCATATGGAGTATAAGTAGCTTATGCTCTTAGTCACGTCACTTTGGTTTTACAAACTATGAGTGTCAATGTGACTCGATTTAACAAAGTCAAAGATGACTATCCTACTTGTGCTGACTTTGCTGTTATTTATCAGGACTTGGGAGATGGTAACCACATAGATTATATTGATTTTGTTATTCATGATGATTACTTGTTTCAAGGAACTTGGTTGTGCATTCCTTCTACTTCTTTGTATGATTTCTTAATATGGGAATTGCATGCAGGTGGACTAGCTAGACAGTTTGGTAAGGATAAAACCATTACTTTGGTTGAGGATAGATTTTATTAGCCATATCTTAAAAAGGAGGTTTCTAGAATTGTTTCCCAGTGTCGTACATGTCAGACTACTAAGGCTAAGAAACAAAACACTGGGTTATACACTCCCCTTCTGATTCCTAATAAACCATGGAATGACTTGAGTATGGATTTTGTCCTTGTGTTACCTCCCAGTGTCGTGCATGTCAGACTACTAAGGCTAAGATTGTTGATGCTTCACATATTGCTAAATTGTTCTTTAAGGAAGTTGTGTGTTTGCATGGTTTACCATCTATTGTTTTTAATAAGGATGTTAAATTTTATGAGTTATTTTTGGAAGACTGTATGGAAATCTTTTGGCATGCATTTACAGTTTTCCTCTGCTTTTCAACCTTAGGCCAATGGTTAAACTAAGGTTCTTAACTGTAGCTTGGGTAATTTGTTTAGGTGTCTGGTAGGTGAAAAGCTGAGAAATTGGGATATGGTGTTGCGTACTACTGAGTTAGGCTACAATAGTTATGTTAATAGGTCAACTGGTAAGAGTCTTTTTGAGATTGTCCATGGTTTCCCTCTCCACCAGCTTGTTGACCTTATGCCTTTACCTGCTATTTTTCGTCCTTATGATATAGTTGAAGCTGTTGCTACTCATATTCGTGAGTGCATGATGATATTAGACGTAAAGTTACTATGAGTAGTGCTAATCATAAACTTGCTGCTGATATGCATCATAGGGCTGTGAGTTTTAATGTGGGTGTGTTGCACTATCCAGCCCAACTGCAAGTCCAACCCAATAAGAGGAGAGCCCAACCCATTTAATCATGGTATTGCAAGTTCTACAATCTAACACTCTGTTTGCCAAGTTATCCAAGTGTATTTTTGGTCAGTATTCTATTGAATACCTTGGTCATATTGTGTTAGCAGAAGGGGTAAAGGCGGATCCAAAAAAATTAGAGGCTATGGTGCAATGGCCTCAACCTAACTCCCTTAAGCAGTTGAGGGGATTCTTAGGACTCACCGGTTATTACCAAAAATTCATTAAGCACTATGCCCAATTAGCTTTTCCTTTCACAGGACTTCTAAAAAAGGACAAGTTTGAATGGAGTGAGTCTGTCCAATAGGCCTTTGAAGTTCTCAAGCAGCAGATGACTGCAGCACTAGTATTATCCTTACCTAATTTTGAGAAGGAGTTTTGGGTAGAAACCGATGCTTCTGGGCAAGCAATTAGGGCAGTCTTGACACAGGACAAACACCTCTTAGTTTATTTTAGCAAAAAAATGAGTCCTCGAATGTCTGTAGCTTCAGCTTATGTCCGTGAATTATTTGCCATTACTCAGGCTGTGAAGAAATGAAGGCATTACTTACTTGGGAGGAAATTCCTGATTATAACTGATCATAAAAGCTTACGGGAATTAATGACCCAGGTGATCCAAACTCCTGAACAACAACATTATCTGAGTAAGCTTATGGGTTTCCACTACACTATTGTGTACAGGAGTGGGGCAGCAAATCCAGTAGTTGATGCACTATTTAGGCAGCCATTTCAAGGTGAATTTTGTGCTCTAATTACTGTGGAAGCAACCTGGCTCAAGGAGGTGAAACGAGAGAATTTGTCTCATCCAGATTTATTAGAGTTGCATAGTAAGTAGCAAAAGAAGGAGTTATCAGTAGAATATGGTGAACAAGGTGGGATTATGTTGTTTAAAGATAAAATTTGGTTGCCTGCTTCTAGTTCCTTAATACCTAAATTGTTTCATCAGTTCCATCTTTCACCCATTGGAGGTCATGAAGGGGTATAAAAGACTTTCCGTAGAGTTTCAGAATTCTTCTTTTGGCCCGGTATGAGGAGTACAATACAAAACCTTGTTGGGGAGTGTATGGTGTGCTAGCAAACAAAATACCTACCCCAAAAACAACAAGGGTTGCTGCAGCCGTTACCAATTCCAACTTCAGCTTGGATAGAGGTTTCTATGGATTTTATTGTAGGACTACAAAATTCAAATGGTTATGGGGCCATTTTAGTGGTTGTTGATTGACTAACCAAGATAGGGCACTTTGCAAGTTTGAAATCAGGGTATACTGCAAGTGTAGTGGCTTCGGTGTATGTGGACAGAGTGGTGAAGCTTCATGGTTTTCCTAAGGTCATTATTTCAGATAGAGACCCCATTTTTCTCAGTACTTTCTGGAAACATTTGACGCAACTCAGTGGCACTAAACTACATTATTCTACAGCTTATCATCCTCAAAGTGATGGGCAGACAGAGGTAGTCAATAGAGGTTTGGAGCAATATTTAAGGAGTTTTGTCTTTGACTAACCCAAGCAATGGCACCACTTCTTACCATGGGCAGAATTCTGTTATAATTCCTCCCATCATTCATCTACTGGCATGTCCCTATTCATGTCTCTTTATGGATACAATCCTTCTCCACTTCCTAATTATATTCCTCACAGCACCCATGTTGACTCCTTAGATGCTCAGATGTAAGTCAGAGACACTCTTATCCAGCAACTTAAAGCTAACATGCTTCACGCTCAACAACGGATGAAGGTACAAGCTGACAAAAACAGAAAGGAATTCAAAGTTGGAAAGCAGGTGCTCGTCAAACTTCAGCAATATAGGCAGCAGTCCCTAGCCAAGAGGATCAACTTCAAGTTGTCTAAGCGATATTATGGTCCTTACCGGGTGTTAGCTAGGGTAGGCCAGGTCGCGTATCAGTTGGAATTGCCGAGTTCATGTAGAGTGCATCTAGTATTTCACGTGTCCCTCCTCAAACTGTTTAAGGGATCATATCCTTAGGTGTTACTTGATATTCCTGATATCCAACACATGCCAGAATTATACCCTACTACTATAATTGACAAGAGGTTGGTGGACACTGACGAAGGGCCATTATTGCAAGTCTTGGTGGAATGGTCCAACTTACCTAGGGAGGAGGCCACTTGGGAGGATTGGAATACACTCTAAAATGTGTTTCCTACCTTAAACCTTGAGGACAAGGTTTTGTGTGAAGGGGAGGGTATTGTTGCACTATCCAGCCCAATTGCAAGTCCAACCCAACAAGAGGAGATCCCAACCCATCAAAGTGAAGTGCTGAATTCAGAGGGCAACGCAAAGGTTACAACACATCGGGCAGTTAGAAGGCAGAGAACCATCATACAACCCGGCTAGATGAAAGATTACCAAGTTAGTTAGTGGGGTATTTTGGGACATTCCTTATGTCAGTATTATACGTCTGTTTTAGGAATGGTTGTTAGTTTTTTGAGATGTCTTTGGTTTTGATATATGTGGGTAATTGCTGTTTTCTGGGATTATGATGAATTTGAATTGAAATCTCAATACAAAGGTTGTGGAGTTTTTATTCCTTTACTCGAAAGAGGAATCCTGTGTTAGTCAGGTACTACTAACAAGGTGACAATGTTATGGTCCACATTAGACCTGAACGTTATCCTAAACATGCCTTTACAAAGTTGCATTCTCGAGTAACTAGCCCTATTTGTATATTGTATCAAGTCAGTTCTTAATGCATATTTTCTTTATTTACCCGCTGATATGAATATTAGTGTTGTTTTCAATGTGGAAGACTTGTTTCCTTATCAAGGCACCTTCGAGTCTTATTGGGTGTTGCCTCATTTATAGAAAGATTGCGAAGGTCGATCAACTAGTGTCCTTGGACCGGTCGACTGATCCTTGAAAAAGAACTCCCTTAACAAAACTATTTCTACAAGAGGTTCTTGGGGCTATTCTTGGTCCAATGATAGTTTTGCTTCCACTCCACAATTGCCTCGATGCAAATCCACTCTTTTATGGTTTAAATTGGATTCCGATACCCCATAGGCCCATGACAAATATAAAACTACTCTTGACTTAATATTAAAAGAATTATTTATAAAATAATACAATAATAAAAATATTTACAAAATGATTTATTATATCTTCTCTATCGTAAAAATATAATTATGTAAGAACTTATATTATGTAAAATTTAAGTCCATGCCATGCATATATAATTGAATTATTTAATGATAATTTTATATGTTAATATTTATTATGAGTATTTTATTTTAAATTTATTTATTTAAATTTTGTTATATTATTAATATATAATATTATATAATATAACAAACTAATATATATATATATATATATATATATATATATATATATGTAACTAATAAACTATGAAGTGTTCATTCTGTTAGTTCAATGATCATATTGGCTGACCGAATTTTTAAATATTACTATTATGTTACACAATCCAATGTTTATTGAGAAATGGACAAAGTAGATATTGAATACCATGTATTCAAGTTTGAAAATTAAAATTTGTAGCGTTGAGTTAATAGCTCAATCATTACATAACTTTGAAGTTTGACATTAAATAATGATCATCTCCAAGATATGAAAACCAAAATCAAGTCAATAGTTTAGCCTAATAAAAAGATTCAACCCATCAAGTGTTTCCCAACCCTTTGGAAATTCAGCAATGTTAGTGTAAAACAAAATTCAGAGCATGTAGAACTACCATAATTTAAGTCCATGCCAGGACACGCAGGCTCCATCATCCATAAGACGAAGACTCACAAACAAACATTTCAATGAGTTGATAGTGAAAGGAGGGTGCTGCGCCTGTACCATCGATCATGTAATGTCAGCCCCATGTGACAGCAGGTGACCTCTTTCCCACATGTGGTCCTCACCAAACAATACCATACAAACTAGTCCCTAGAAGTTGAATTTGCTACCATTTACAATTCCCTCTCTACCCTTAATAGCTTGATAACTCGTTAAAAATGAAGTAGAGCGAAACTGGCTATATTCCACGAAGCCACGAAGGTAAAGAGTTCCACATGGCTTACAAAATTACTCCAACCTACTTGTAAGAAGTATAATCTAATATTTTCTGACTCGTTTGTTTGAAATTAGAGTTCTTCGTGGGTTAGTTTAATTTATGCGTACATTTGACTTAATTAAATAGGTTTAGCTTTAGACTTAACATTTAGATTAATGAGATAGGATTTAAGTTTAATCATTATATAATTTTTAAAAACTAAGTTGGGTGTAGTTCAGACTAGACAAATAACATATATTAATTAATTTTATTTTAAATTGTATATTATCTTATCATTTGTTCTCATTTTTTGTATTTTATTTTATTATGTCTAATTTTTTGTTTTTCATGCTATAAATTTATGTTTTCTAATGAATTATAGATGATAAAATATGTGACTACTTAGACAAAAATATCCCCACTTACTGATTCATTAAATGAAAAATATTATTTATTTTTAAAATTTATCAAATTAACTCAATTAAGCTTATTTTTTGACCTAATAATTATCAGGTATTCCAATGAGTATTATATTTTTATACAATGCCTATGGGGCACCGTATAAGAAAAAGATGCCTCAATGGACACTTAATAATAGTTACCGCTCTTTTTAATTTTAAAAAAATTCATATACAAAAAAATATGGATTAAATCTAAACTTTATCCATAAATTTATACCAATACATAACTTTTAACAATAAGCATAAATTAATATGAACTTAAAACTCAGGCATTGACGCATTAACTAAATTGGTCTAAGCTGGAAAAGGCACATTTGGAGTGGCTTATAAGGGATTGAAATTTCCTTGATCATTCTACAATGTAACAGCTACTGATGTGTGGCACGGATGCACCAACTGACAAATGAACGTGAATACGACACGTACGAAAGTAACAGGGCCCACTTGTCTTGTTACCTGAAGAAATCAGTAAATAATTAAAGACAAGTTTCACCCACAAAAGTTTATATTTGAAAACAGAAATATTATTTTAATGTTACTTAATTCACAATTTTTATAATTTATTTAACTTAAAAATAATATTAATAAATAATATTTAATAATAAAATAAAATATGAATGAAAATATAAAAAAAATGGCAAAATAACATTACTCATTTGAAAGAGCTAAAGCGGGTTACGTTGCCAGTTCAAAAGATTTTGAAGACTTTTCAAAAGGTTCTTCAAGGAAATATAAATTTGTTGAGGTTATATTTCATAAAAATAGTGAAGACACTTGGTGTTGATGCGCGGTGGCATCCGCAATCCCGCTATTGTGGATTTATCCCCGCGATGGGGGCGGCTCCCCAGGAATCGAACCCTTAAGCATTGGCTTACCACATTGGTGGCGGCTGATCCTGGTACCACTTGGGCTATGATGCCACCGCGCATTAACAATTACAATATATATTGTTTCTAATTTAATACGAAAAATTAAAATTTTTTTAGTTTAAATTTATTAAACGTAAGAATATCTAACCTTACGCCAGTGAATTAATCCTCACTTATATATATATATATATATATTCTGTTTTTTGTAGCATCTATTCTTTTGATTTGATTAATTGAGAGTTTGAAATGTACAAGAAACTCAATAAGAGCTGAAGTAGTTAATTCTCTTCCCTTGTTTGATATTATATATTAGAATGGTTGCATGACAAGAATGGTTTGAATTATTCCCACATTTCTTAATTAAAAGTGTGAATCTTCGTCTTCACATTACCATCAACCGTGACATTTTATGTCCGCTTGGCACTATTAAAATTTTCAAATTACAATTATTACCTTTCTCTTTTCTCTTCCTTTTGGTGATCGATCCTCTTCACTTTGCGTTTTTTTTTTTTTCAACACAAACCCGCTGTCTCTTCCTCATTATTAATTATGTGACCAACATTTTATCAGTTTTAAGGACCAACATTTTATTTTTTTAATTCTTTAATTGATTATCTCTAAACATATTTACTTACATTTGACATATCTTTTATTTATATATACATACCCTTGATCTTAATTTTGTTTTGCATGCATTAAAGTTTAATTTTTTATTCTAATTTAATTCGTTATCTTCTTTTTTTTTCTTCTATTAATGATGTTTTTCAATTAATTAAATTCAATATTATATTTTGTTCATATTAACTTTTAATTTACGTATGTATATTTTAATAAATTATTTATTTGCATTTTATAAAATATAAGATTTTCATAATGAAATTGAAAAATACATAAAAATATTAAATATTAATCAAAATACATAAAATATTTATTTTAATTAATTAATCATTTATAAACTAATTGCATTTAATTATAAATGATATATTTTAAAAAGAATTTATGAGAGTTTTCTTTTAAATTTAAATTTAAAAATAAATTCTATTGTTTCTCACATATTTGATCTGCGAGAGATATTAATTTCTATTAAATTGAAATGTATCGTTTATATTTAAACGTTGCATTTTAGGTTTCACAGATGTTGTTCTTGAGAAATTCCTTGAGAAATGTCTTACGACAGCAAAATGTTTGATTCATTTTTAGGCTGATTCATTAACTTGCAAACCTTAAACAACATAATAGAATCACACATAGAACAGCAAACCTGAATATATGTATCAAATTCAAATGACGAAAAATTATATTGCATGTACACAAATTACGTCAAATGTAATGTTAATATGTGAAAAATCTATACTAAAATATTTAATCCTCATCATGCATGTGCTTTTGAGGTATTGAAGCATCAATAACTATTACTGCAGTAGCACTAGGAGGAGCCTAAGAGATAAGGGGTATGGCAACTGACTAGACGACGTCCTTGGTGCAATATAATAACACCTTCAGCACATGATATAGAAACACATTATGGGGTCAAAAAGGATCTCAATGACTACATAACATAATAAAAATTTGTGCCTGACATATGGGGAAGGCTTGTCCTCCTCTTTAATCCAAACTCAATTTAGTTTCTTTGCCCTGTCGACTAATTGTTTCAACATCTTTCGTTTCTGTGCAACAAAATAACACAATATAAGTAATTAAGCAAAAAATAAAACAATTAATTATATAAGACATACAAATTTGAGAGAATTATCAGTATATATATAACCGTCAAAATCATTACCTAGGGTCCCACAAATGAGAGGATTTATCTTCACTGTTTGGCCTTCATGGATGTACAAGGAAAGAAACTTTTCTATTTGACCTACCACTTTATCAAAACAACATGTCTTAAATAAACAACACTCTTAAAGACAACAAGGAATCAATGCCAAGTTGCAAGTTAAGATTACCACTATGAGAATTGAGCAGTTTTTTTTTGTGAGAAAAAACTTCAAAATCACTACTTTGGCATAAAGTGTCTTGTGGATCAAACAACTGAACACAATCACCATCAAATTAATATATCAACTGATAGTTAATATATAAGCATTGGAAAAATTTTGAACTTGTGTCATTTTAATTGCTTTCTAATACAAAATCACTAGGAGGTTTTTCATTGGTTTCCCCATCACTGCTATTATAATCATATTCTTCATATTCTCCGTCAACTACTTCTATATCATCATCAACTTCAGTTACAAAATCCTTATTTACTAGTATGTCCACTTCCTCGGAAGTAGGTGCAGCTGTGTCATCTATCAAATCTCCATGATTCTAATCATCATCAAGAATTAATTCTTGAGGGTTATAAGGTATGTCTTATAAAGAGGCATCTGGGGCACCTGAGGCATCAATTGTGTACCTAGCCTTAGTTTCAATTACATGTGACCAACCTCGCTTGCTTGGACTTGTCTAGAGATAAGGTGCAAAATAAACTTACTCTACTTATTGAGTGAAGATGAAATGGTCATCCCTTTATATATGGACCTTGAATTAACCTCCACAAATCCATGTTTCGGATAATTCATTGTCCCTCAATTTGAATGATCAAACCATTTGTATTTAAAGAGTATTAACCGTGTACCAGGAAAATCAGAATATTTTGCCTCAATAATTTCCTTTAAAACACCATGATCCAATGACTCGGCTTCAACATAACTAGATCCCTTAAGATAAACTCCACTGTTGTTAGTTTTTTACCCATTAGACCTTGCTTCTGTATGGAACTTATATCTGTTAATATTCACTAGGTCCCAAGTGTTCACCTTCCTTGTTGGACCCTAAGCCAAACATTTTAAAAGGTTGTCATCAGTCCCATTTGTAAGGTTTAGCACCTAAGTATATTATACAGTTAGTCACTTTATGAGCATAAATAGTACTACATCATATCAAAGATTGCTAACATTACTTGCAAAATTCATGAACAATTGAGGAAATCCATTAGAAATGTATTTACCTTATTGCTAGACAGATCACTATATGTTGAGGATAACAACTAAATGTATAAGCTATATCAAGAGAAAATGTTGTTGACACATAAGGATTTATTGATGAATATTTGAAAATACAAATCTATGAAGCTAGAAGTTACTTTTGATAAGGTTTAACCTCCAGACAATTTAGCAACACATAAAGTATTGCAGATGATAGTTCCTCATCACTTAGATAATGTTCAGTGTCGGTTATTGTGAGGAAAGCGGGATAGTTGAAGATTGACAGAGGTTGACTGGTAGAAATTTCCCCACCATCATCGTTTCTAGGCACTCTTCTAGTTCGTGAATGGACATGAGACTCAAAGTAGTATAAGCAAAAAGTTGAAGTCTCGTCAAGAATATATGCCTCGCATATAAAACCTTCCACATGAGCTTTATTTTTTTACCTTTTGCTTTAATGTATACAAGAAACTCTCAAAAGGGTACATTCATTTTTATTGCACAGGTCCACTCTCCAATGCTTTTTTAACTGAGTTAATAGGTGAATGTTCCATGATATCAAAAAAAGTAGGAGAAAAATCTTCTCAAGTTTGCACAAGATGACAGGGATATTATTTCTCATGACCTGTAAGTCAACTTTATGCAAAGTGGGAAAGCAAAGATCTAAATATAAAATGACTTAGCTCCATAAGAGGTTCCCAAATTGCAGGAGGCATCTCACTAAAAGCTATCGGTAAGAGCATCTCCATAAACATATGACAATCATGACTTTTCATGTGCTTCAAAGTCCAAGAATTAGTGTCGACACATCTCCCTAAGTTGGATGCATATCCATCAGGAAGCTTTAGATTATGAACTCACTCAAATACGACTTTCTTCTGGTTAACTATTACTGTGTAAAGTGCCTTCAGTTTGCACATCTACTGTTGCCTAATTCTTGCAACTCTAAACTTGGACGCTTAAAAAGCTTAGCTATATTCATCTTTGCCTTCATATTATCTTTGGTCTTATCTTTTACATCCATAACCATGTTTACACATTCCTAAACACATTATTGTCTGTGTGCATCACATCTATGTTGTGTGGGATTAATAAAGCAAGCCAGTAAGGTAAATCCCAAAACATGTTGCATTTAGTCCAATTGTATGTTAGACCATAACCAGTAGAAAGATCCCTTCCATTTTCTTTTAGTCTTGCTTGTCTCAATACCTATACATAGAGTTCATCTCCAAAAAAGCACCTAGGTGGGATGCCTCTCTTAATTTTATCCTTCATGAAGTTGTTCTTATTTTAACGAAAGAGATGCTTCAAGGGTAAGAATTGTCTATGGCAATCAAAATAACAAATCTTCCGCCCATGCTTATGATAAAATGCCTTCGAAATACCCATGCAAATCGAACAACCCAGCTTGCTTTGCTAACCCATAACATTCCATATGCTAAAAAGTCATTAATGGTCCACAAAATAGCAGCTCGCATGACGTAATTCTATTTCAATGAAATATCATATGTAAGCACTCCTTGCTCCGAAAGTAGTTGCAGTTCCTCAATTAAAGGCTAGCTAAAGATATCAATTTTGCTTTTTAGATTACGTGCAGCAAAATTAATCACCGTTAAGAACATCAACTCTTTTCACATACACATATCAGGTAGAAGATTGTAAGGAGTAATCAAGACAAGCTAGGAAGAATATGTCTTGGCATTCATTTCGAATGAACTGAAACCATCTACACAGAGACTCAACCTAACATTCCTGGGATCAAAAGTGAAATCTGGGTAAAGCTAGTCAAAATTCTATGTCTCTCAATTCGATGGATGCGACAATACCCCTGACTCACGTGAGTGTTCCTGATGCCATCTTATTTTAGTTGCAGATGCATTAGATGCAAAAAATCTTTGCACTCTAGGAATGATGAGAAAATACTACACCTATTTGTTTGGAAGATCGCTAACCTTCCTTTTACCAACTTGTGACTATTTGAACCATGTTGCACCATAAAATTGACATTGTCTAGCATTTTCATCATTGTCATAATACAACATCACCCTTGCAGACAATTGTCAATCTTCTTATACCCACAATCGAGTTTAGAAACCAATTTTTTGGTATGGTACAAATTTGTAGGCATCCAATGACCACTTGGAAGTATCTCACTTATCAATGTCATAAACTCATCCATACATGCCTCTACAATATTATAGTCTAACTTGATGCTCAATAATCTAATAGCCGTTAAAAGCATAGTATGTCTCACACACATCTCATAATGGAGATTGCGCAGCGCTTAACATATCATAAAACCTGGCTGACTCTAGATTACAATCCTCCTCCTCTCTATGGTACTCTCTTTTAAGATATCTTGTATGGCTGGAAATATTGGGTCTCAACCTCAACTGGTTGGGGTGACAGTGGCAGAACCTCTCTATGATACACCCAATAGCAGTAATTCTCCATGAAACCTTTCTTATATAGATGTCCCCTTATATCATCCAGTGTTTGAAACTTTTGGCATTTACGTTTAGCACATGGGCATCTAAACTTTCCTTAGTAAACACACACATTAAATGCAAAAGTAAATTTAATAAATTCTTTAACACCCAAGTAAAACTTAGTTGTAATAGTACATTTACTATTAAGATAAAGTTTATTGTTCATCCAATAATAATGCTCGGGGATCTCCATATTCCTTCAATATTGAACAAGAATTATAAATCCATTACATAACCTACATGCATCATAGTGACTAAAAAATAATCCAAAATAATTATATAAATAACTAACAGTCATCATACAACAAAAACCCCAAAGGAATTAGCTATTAAGTTAAGCCCTAATTAAACACCATAAAATAGAAATTCATGCAAAATAATTCCAAAAAATATGAAAAAAATCATCAAAAGACTCTATATCCATCATACAACAAAAGTCCTAAAAACATTTGCCGAAATATAAACAATATCAAATGTAATTTAATTTATTAAATTAAGCCTAAACACCATAAAATTGAAATTCATCCAAAATAATTCCAAAAATTGAAAAAAATCATCCAAACACTATACATCCATCATACAATAAAAGCCCTGAAAGTTTAATAGCAAAAATTTACATCTACTCCAATTTGAACATTTCAATTCGGATGTCAACATAATTCTCCCACATCAAACTAAATCACAAAAAAACTCCATACACTATCAAATAGCTATCCACCAACATCTTATACTTAAAAACTAAAAAAAAAACCCAAAAACTAACCCAAACGTCTCACATTAACAAAGATAATTCAAAGGTAGAAATAGGGAAGAATTTTGGCCAACCTCATGTCCAAAGCTTCGAATGGAGGAAAGAAATGGACTAAACACCACTTCACCCCATTAGAAAACATTCAAAAGTTGCTGGATAATCGATTTAGATAGTGAAACCAGAGAGGAAATGCATTTGGGAGAAGAGAAAATGTAAGAAACTGAAATGGGAGGAGAGAGAGGACCTGGGTTTGATATGTGAAGTTTTCTCATGAAATATCTCATGGATATTTGTTCGTGAGAAAAGTCCTCACGAAAAGAATATGTGAGAAATAGATGTAAAATGGTGTGTTTAATTAAATAAGCTATTTTCCATGAGAACTATTCTCTTAGACATAGACTGTGAGCTTTTTTGTGAGATAACTTCGAGCCACATTTTTGCCCGTTTTGTATCACAACTTTCTCATGGAAATATTATAGACATTTCTCCTGATAATTCTGACCGTGAGAGATTTTAACCCATCATTTTTTTCAAGAGAGTTTCATGAGATATTCCGTGAGAGTTTCTCATGGATTTTTTTTGTGAGAAATTTTGTGAAAAAGAGTGTGTTTTCTTGAAGTGAATTGTGACATTTATTACCACCATTAACGAAATATAAATATTTTTTGGTAGATTAGCGAAATATATTTTATTTTGGATTGAACTTTGGGATAAGATACTCTAAAATGCACTAGGAATATTAATATTAACATCTTAGGTATAATAACTTATTAAGTAGTGATCATGTTAGCATCATGTTATATGTCTTGATTTCAATTTTTATTGTTGGAAAGCTTTACGTTTTTTTATTATAAATGGAAGTATTTCATTTTTATGGAAAAATGGTGGCATTTATTATCATCATTAACAAAATGTATTTTATTTTACATTGAAATTTGAATATATTTTTGTTTGCACAATAAAGATATGTTTGGGCCAACTTGAGCTTCCACTACAAAAAAAAAAAAGACTTTTTGTGATGACTTTAAATCGTCGCATATACCTCGTTGCTAAAGGTTTTTAGTGACGACAAAACATGGTCGTCACTGAAAGCACATTTTTTGTGATGACTTTTGAGCGTAAAAAAAGATATCGATTTAGTGACGACTATAGGTCGTCACTAAATGTATTTTTAGTGACGGAAATAGTCATCACTAAAAGTTTTACTAACACAATGATTCCTGAATTTTCTATAAGCCGTAACTGAAGTCAATTTTTGTGACGACCAATGTAGTCACAAAAATCACCTTTTATGAAGACATACTAATGAGTATGTCGTCACAAAAGGTAGTTTCTGTAATGATATTTGTGTCGTCACAAAAGGTAGTTTCTGTGACAACAAGAATGTTGTCACAAAAACATCCTTTTGTGACGACTTAATAATAGCATTTCAAAAGGTTGTTTCGGTGATGACATTATTGTCGTCACAAAAGCCACCTTTTGTGACCACATTCTAATGTCGTCACAAAAATAATTTTTTGTGACAACAGTCTAATGTCGTCACAAAATCAATTTTTTGTGATGACGTAAGCATTGTGGTCACTAAAGGTATGTGATAAGAATTTTTTTTGTGACGACATTAGTATTGTCATCACTAAAACCATTGTTCTGTAACAAGAAAATCCCTTATTTGTGACGACATGCTTTGTCTTCACTGAAGCCATTTTTTGTGACGATATTAACATTGTCTTCACTAAAACTTTTTTTTTTAAACCAAAAAATCCCTTATTTGTGACAACATGTTTTGTCGTCACTAAAACCATTTTTTGTGGCGATATTAGCATTGTTGTCACTAAAACATTTTTTTGTGATGACATGTTTTGTTGTCCAAAAATCACTATATTTTATTAGAATCAACTAATACATATATTTGAACCTGTTATAACACAACTTACTTTATTAAACAACATAATATTCCAATATACATAAAATTTAAAACTATATGCTTAAATCAACAATTTTTTGAACAACATAATATTTTGATAGACATAAAATTTAAATATAGATAATATTCCAATATACATAATATTCACTCTCTCCGTATATCTTCCAAAGGATGCGATGTAGAAAGAGCTTCATTAATCTATGGATGAGAAACTTGTAATATTAAAGTTAAATAAATTAAAGGTCCAACAAGACAATGAATAATTTTTGAATAAAGTAATTCAACATACATGAGAGTTCTTAAAGGTTTCTCACAATTTCTTAATAACAGCTAACAATTTACAAAAACAGCATTTACTTTCTCTAATACACATTTATCAATAAAATTAACATTTTACAAGCATACTTCTAACCACATCACATAACTTTGATAGACAAGTCATATTTTATTCAATCCTCAAATTGGATAACTGAAAAACAAGTGTTTCAAGGCAAGCAGACGTACAATTGAATTAATTTA
>JASKGM010031787.1:0-25392 GCA_034509205.1 Ceratonia siliqua | reverse complement strand
CGATGCAATGATAGAAAAATTCTGGATGAATTTTCGAAGGTACTGGCAAGCTCCCATAAAACTTCGCACCTCAGTGATAGATCTGGGTTGTGGCCATTCTGTGATTACTTTGACTTTGTTAGGATCAACTTGTAGTTCTCCACCACCTACTATGAATCCCAGATATATCAATTTGGTTTTTTTGAACTCACATTTTTTTTTATTCAGCCTCAGTTGGTATTTTTCTATACTCTCCAGTACCTGTTGCACATGTAACAAAGGTTTCTCCCAAGATTGATTATATATAAGAATATCATCTAGATATACAAGCACAAAATCCTCAATAAATGGTCGAAGGATATCATTCATGAGTCTCATGAAGGTTACTGGAGCATTACAAAGTCCGAATGGCATTACGAGCCATTCATAGAGTCCTTGTCGAGTTTTAAACACCGTTTTCCATTTATCCTCCTCTCGAATCCGAACTTGATGGTATCCGGATTTCAGATCCAGTTTAGAGAATATTATTGCATGCTTCAATTAATCTAGCAAGTCATCAATTATGGGTAGTGGGTATCGATTCTTGATAGTGATTTTATTTAAGGCTCGGTAGTCTATGCACATGCGCCAACCACCTTCTTTTTTGGGGACTAATACAATTGGAGAGCCACAAGGGGAGTTACTAGGTTTGATGACCCCAGTGTCTAGCAATTCCTGTACCTGCCTTTTAATTTCATCGTTGTCCATTACTGAGTTGCGATACATATAGAGGTTGGGCAAAGTAGCGTCTGAGAAAAGTTGAATTTCGTGCTCTACTTCTCTTTTCGAAGGTAAGCCTTCAGTTTCTACAAATAAATTTTCATACCTGAGTAAGATTTCTTGAAGTTCATCTTTCATTTCTTGACTTGTTGCAGTTATGAGGGATATTGATAACGCCTCTCTCACTAGTCGAATCATGAGTAAGACACTTTTTTGAGAGGCATTTACTAGTCGTCTGGCTTGACAAGTAGTAATTAAATCCACTTTAGGCTTGACTCGATCCCGGTTGACTATATACTGCTTCCCATCTTTTTGGAACTGGTACTGTTCAGCTCGTTTGTAGTAAATGGCATCACGTTCCCATAGATATGGGCTACCAAAAATAACTTGGCAGATATCTAAGGGTACCACCTCGCATACTACTTCATCAACATATTAGCTAGTGATTGCAAAACGGAATTTGCATTGTCAACAATTTTTAATTCCATTTTCTTCTGAATCCATCCTAGTGGATATGGACAAGGATGTGGGGTAGTTTCCAATCCCAATTTCTGTACTAGATTAGCAGAAATGAGGTTCTTCTGGCTGCCTGTATCGATGATAGCCTCAATGAGCTCTTGTTTCACCTGTATGCGAAGGGTAAAGAGTTCTTCTTTCTCATCAACCATACTCGACTTACTGGAGGTTTTCTCTATTGGTGTAGTCATTAGTGAGAAATTTTTATCGGCTTCTTCCAAAGACTCCAGTTCGATGGGTTCAGAGGTTGCTGTAGCTGCTATCTTGCGCCTTCCATCATCCCTCTTCCATTTTTCAGGGAACAATTCAGGATGTAACTTCCAACATTTCTCTGCATCGTGTCCTGAAATCTTGCAATGATCACAAAATCTATTAGCTCTAGATGAGGAAAAAGGATTACCTCTCTGATCAGTTCTCTTTGTATTAGAATCATTGCTGCCCTTGTCTCTATAATTTTCTCGATTGCATACTCCAACGGCTTTGTTCTTTTGCTCAATGGCCATTGCAAGGCGGTTGATAGTAGAGATATCTGAAGCTGGCTGAAGCCGTAATTCATTTTGGATTGGTTTATACAGACCAGCGATGAATTTTGTGAAAGTATCTTCATTTTCCAAACTAGTGCTTAATGCTACAGCTAATCAACAAAACTCTGTAGTATACTCCTGCACAGTTTGATTTTGTTGTTGTCTTAGTGTATGCCAGTGATTCCAACGATCTTGAGCATACCCCATGGGGTAAAATTCTTGCTGTAGGAGTCGAGTAAATTCCTTCCACTTCACTTCTGGGCTTCCATTATTCTTCATGAAGGCATTCCACCAGGCTAAGGCATGGTTGGTGAGTTTTAATCTCGCAAATGCTACTTTCTCTCCACTGTTAAACCCATAGAGTGTAAAATAGGTTTCTAACTAATCAATCCACGAATCCAGTTTCTTAGCATCGATAGTTCCATCAAATGTTGGAATGTCAATTCGCGCTTCTACTTTGAACGGTTTGGGTCTCATTTCGGTGAGAGAGAGAGAATGCTGATATTGTCCTGTTCTTCATCCTCTTGTTGTTCCTTGGGGTTTCTAGTTTTGCTTCCTTCTGTAGTTAACTGGACTAGTACCTATAGGGGTTCTTCATCAATGTTCTGAGCTAATGGTGATGTTGGGTGAGTTTGCATCCATGATATGACAGTTGCTAATTGGGTGGTCAACCTCTCGACTTTTGCTGACAGTTCAAGATGATCTAGAATGTTTTCCTCTTCCTCGGCCATCGCTATTATTTTTTTGGTCTTTTGGGTTGATCTCCGGTGGACTTGTAATGTGGTGAGGGATTCTTCAGTAGCTCGATAGCCTCTTTTAGTTAGGACCATATACTATCGGAAGTCATAATTCTTGGAACGTTTAGGCTCTGACACCAAACTTGATCTGCTTTCATACTTAGACTGAACAGGAATCAATTTCAGAATGAAACAGAGAAATGGAGAGAAGTAAATATATGTGATATTTTGGCCAAAAGCCCCATCATCTACATTTCTTAGCTTTTTCTTTCTTTTATAGTTCACACGTAGGTTCCACCAACAAAGTGGTTCCTAAAAACTAGGCAATTAAAACCACTTTCTCCATTTCTAGTGGGCATTTCCTACTGGTCATTATCTTCATCTTCATTAGCTTTTGACTGGGTCTCCACGGAACTTTAGGCTTTCCATTCTCCTGGTGTTTCTATTCCATGCTCCACGTGATTATGCATGTGCATGGGATATTCGGATCACCTCAAAAGCTTTGTTTATGTTGAATATGCATTCCAGAATTCTAGAGAAGATTGAGTTTGTGGTCAAAATATGAAGGCCCTCGCGCCTGTTGTTCTGCAATATGTAGTTCATCTGAAGGTTTAGAATTGTTGGTTACTGTTTACTAAGAAATGAGTTTGTTCTTAAGTATTTGAACTTATGTCATGTTCTTCATTTGGATCTATAGGTTGATGAAGGATTATGATACAATAAGTTTTATTTGGGCTTTATTTCTGGCAGCGATTTTGTGTTAGTTAGTTAATGAGTTTAGTTTGACAATAGTTGGTTAAGTTGTTAAGATGGTTAGGGGAATTGATTAAATTACCCTTAGTTGAATTTCCAATTTGTAGGTATGGAAGTTGTATGATGTGGTTAATTTTTATACATATTTTTTTCTAATTTTATATTAATGTGTTTAATTTATTCTTTATTAGAGTTTATTTATTTTGTTTCTTTCTTGTTTAGGAATAAATAAAAGGGAAATAAAAAAAGAAAACAAGGGAATGGCAATTTGGGCATACGTATGAAGAATGAAAGAAAGAGGAAGAAAAAATGAGAAGGAGAAAAGGCCACGTGGCATAGGTGAACATGAGGAAAACAAGGGAAATAGGAAAGGAAGGGCACGATTGTTTTTCTTGGAGACGGCAGTGAAACATCAGGAAGGAGACAGAAGGGAAATTGGGTGAGAAGACATCTTGGGCAATTGTAGGAGCCATTGTGTAGCACCAGCAACGCAGTGGGGGGTTTCTCTTCTCTGTACTTTTTGTTCTCCAGTAAAGAACAATTTTTTAGTGCCGAGTTATGTGTTTTGTTTTGATTCTCTCATGGAGAATGATTCTATGAACTCCATGGCTCTTGTTATGAATATTGTCACTTTTGACTTTGGACGCAAATAGAAAAATACAGAGAAAAAAATGAATTCATCACTAAGTAATTAAATGAATAATTGAAATCCTTAAAAAAATAAAAGAAAACTGGCCCTTGAAACCAAATGAAGGGTTTGGGAGTCTAACTACGTGTGAGCAAGGTGTTAGGCATCCTACAATATCAATCCGTAAGGACGGTTACCCAAATTATTTGTGCTTAAAAATTAATGCATTTTAATTACCCCCTTTAAAAATAATGATGAAAAGATAAATGATGAAATAACTAGAGATGCCTTATTAAATAAATGCCTACGTATCTCAAGAGGGATCAAGGTCAACATAGTTTGTGATTGTTTGGTAAAGTTGTGCCTAGAAAATATATATGATCAATTTTCTGAGGCGGCGACAGTGTTTTAGATTTACCTAAGAAGGATATATAATCACATCCTAAAGTTGAAAACTGTCTTGGATAATGTGGGAGAGCTAGACCTGCCTTACTGTATAAGTGTCTACTTACCCTAAAAGAGATCAAGGTCAACGTAGCTCTAAAATATTTGAATAAGTTGATTAGGTGAGATGTATGATCTCTTGCCTAAGGATATTAGGACTTTAGGGGAAGATAAAACTCCACTAAAAGCCTATGAAAATTAGGACATTAGAGAGGATAAACCTCCATTGAAAGCTTATGAAAGTTAGGACATTGGGGAGGATAAACCTCCACTAAAAGCCTATGAAAGCTTGGACTTTGGAGAAGAAAAACTTCTACTAAAAGCCTATAAAATTAGGACATTAGGGAAGAATAAATCTCTACTTAATGCCCATGGAAGTTAGAACCTTGAGGAATATAAACTTTCACTAAAAGCCTATGAGATTTAGTTCATTAGGGGAGAAAGGTCTCCACTTAACGCCTATAGTGTTGGGTGATCCTTAGAATTACTTTAGAGAAGAAAATAGTTTATTTGGCCTTTTAAGTATAAAATTGGGCTTTTAGAGCCCTTTGTAGAATAATCTAATAAAGTATTAGGCCTTTGAAACCCTTTTGAAAAATAATAATTTATTTGGGCTCTTGGAACCCTTTTGATAAAAGTGGATCTTTAGAATCTCTTGAAAGATAATTTAAGACTTTGAAGTTCATTTGAGAAATAATATTGGGCCTTTGAAACTTTAGAACCCACTTTCACAAAAATTATAGAATGAACTCTAGATGAAAGCTCATATTCATTGTGTATGGAAAACTATTATGTTACATTTTTAAAAGATATTTAAAACATGATTATCTTTTCACCAAAAGCCTTTGAATCCCTAAAATTTCATTCCTCCTTATATTGTTAAAAAAACATAAATCAAATGACATTTATATAGGTAAACGTTGTATATACGAAAACATAAAGCAAACAACAAACAAAAATAAAAAGTTAAATAAATAAATAAAATAAAATAAAGCAAAATAAGTAAAAGGAAGGGGGATTTACATCTTATATTAGGAATGATAATAAAAAAACAACATATTACACCCTAAATAACAAATAAATAGAAACAAAATTGGTACAACCTGTTTAAAAACTAACAGAAAGAAATAAGAATACAAATAAACACATACACTGAAGAAGGCTCATATAGTAATCAAAATAAAACACAAGTTCGAGATAAATATAACCTGAGCTTGGGGGCTAGAGGGCAATTAGTGCTTCCAGAGGACCATGATAAACATATTAAAATTAAGCTTGTACTATAGATTTAAAACTTAGCACAGTACCGGATTTGACTCAAATAAATTCTTGCTTAAAAGATGTGATCCCAATGTTACAATGAACCCAAAAGGAACCCAAATTTGCATTAGCAACACTGACTATATTCAAAATTACAGTTTGATGCATGCTTGGGAAGCTAATTAAAATTTAATTTAAGGTAAAGAGAAAACTAAAAATCCAGAAGTGGTATTAAGTTAAAACAGAGGATTTAATGAATCAAGACAATTAAACAAGATTAAATCAAAATCACAAACTTGCATTCAAAATCAAATTGGATTCAAACCAATCAGCTTAAAATCAAGGATAACACTAATTGAATCAATAGATGAATGAGTTCAGGTAAAAAAATAGAGTTCATTCAACAAGTTTTAGATTAGAAACAAAATCAAGTTTTAAAAATGATGAACCACGGTCAAATCTAAAGCAAGAAACACCCTCTATGCCCACGAGTTCAAGCATTTTAATTGAGTATTACTCAGATCCTAGAATCCACCATCATGGCTCAAAAAAAAAAAAGAAAAACACAATCACACGTAAAAATAAGAAAGAAAGAATCTTGCCTCCTCTTCTTATTCCCTCTTGTTTTCAAAAGCCACTACCTCCTAGAAGAAAAATTGCTTTCTCCTGAAGAGAAATGTCTCTCTAAAATCCAGTTCTCCCCCTTCCACTTTGTTTGACTTTATCCTCTTTTTTATAGCCAAGGGGAAAATATCAAAGGCTATCACCAATCGATGCCAGAAAGAGGACAAGTAGAGTCTGCAATGTGGGGCAAAACGCGCCATGGTACAAGGGTTAGTAGGTTTTCGCGCATGGTCGAGATTTCAATGGACAGAAGAGAAGTAAAAGACTGAAAAGTGGAGATCAGTGGCGTGTCAGATAGGGAAAGAGAGCTAAGGTTGCTGGTTGCCAAAAATGGGGGGTTCAAAGGACTATCTTGGCCAAAAGCAAGAGAGGAAAAGAAAAGGTAAGAGAAGAAAAAAGGATGTGAGAGGAATGGAGAGGCAAGCTAGGTTAAATTTGGGGAAGAGATGAGGGAGTGGGCATCTAGGGTTTCATTGGATAGAAAAAGGGAAAGTAAGTGTGATGGGTAGGTTAAGGTGAGGGAAATGGATCATGGGCATGGGCTTGTGGATTATTTTAGTGGGGTTGAAGAAGTGGGCTTGGATTTAGTGAAAGTAGGTTAAAAGAAAAAAAAAAGTTGGGCTAAGAAGAGAGAACAAAAATAAAATAAAAACAAGAGAGAAGAGAGTTTGAGCCAATAAAAGAAAGCATTTTTTTTGTTTTAATTTTTGTATTTTGTATTATATTTTTTTTACCCATTTTTAATAAATAAAAAGAATAGATTTGGACAAAATTGGGTGTTTACAAACATGGTTGGCTAAGTTTTTGTTCTAAGGTTAAAGGTGAAGCCTAATGATCTAGGTACTATTTCAGATCTGCAATAGAGTTCATATTCTGAGTTTCATATATTGAATAATTTTTATTATTGGGTATTTTGATTATCTATGTATTTCTTTTGATTCATTGTAATTTTCGAATACATTGGATGCTTGAAAAATTCTTATGATATTCAAATTAGTTTGTGAATATTTTAACCATAAGTTATTCATGCTTAATCTTTAGTAATTGACTTTTGGGACCTTAATTGCTAAATCTTTCAGTTAAACAAAATCATTATTCTAGTTTAACTAAAGTTAATTGATTGGAGACAATATTTTAAATTTAGATGGATCTCGAAACCTTAGTCATTCTCCATGTTAATTTTTTATCGTTTTAGTTAATTTAAAAATCTTCATCTCATTAATTTCCTTTTCTGTTTTCATTATTTAAGTTAAGTTTATTTTATCATATAAGTCAATCCTAGTAGATTCAACCTTGTTTAGTATTACAACACTTGTATACTTGCATGTAAAACTATTTTGAAGTTTTGGTTCATTATTTTGAGTCCAAGTTTATGCACAACACTGTATTTTATAACTGTCCAAAACATGTTCAAGGTGGAGGCTACTAGTTGTGAAAGCATAAAGTATGTCTTTCCATTCTCTGTTGCCAAAGACCTTCTGAAACACCAAGCACTTGAGATAAGTAATTGTGGGAAAGATCAAATTGTTGCAAAGGATGAAGTAGTAGAGGTAGCTATAGGATTGTTTGCCTAAAACTCACATTCTTAGCACCTTCGAATTTACTAGAACTTAGAAGCATTAGTAAGGGAAATTATAACTTCAAATTTTCCAGTCTTGAATGTAATAAATATGTGGTAAGATATCCTTTATGGAAATTTTCTCTCTTACGCATGCTAATCTTGAGAAAAGTAAAAGAGGGTGTGCTTAACCACTTGGTCATATTGGTTTTAGCGGTGTCACGCTCCAAATACCGGTCACCTGACCACTGTATGAAACTACTATTTAGATAGAATCCTACTGACCTGAATAGGACCATAGACATCATCAAATACCAAATGAATATAAACTATGAACTGAATAAGAATAATGGAGTGAGAAACATAAAGTTCTAGACAGCAATAAGCTCTACCCCGCAACGTGAACCAACTATTCCTTTATACCATACTAGTTACCATAACCAGACAGCAGATAATACATCATCATAAAACTTCAACTTGCTTCTACACTTGATCTCTCCTACAACCCATCTAGAACAATGCAACTTTCCTAGCCTAATTGTCCTATGATATCAATTGTTGCTCCATTTACCTTCCAGGAGTCTTGAGAATTTGATTAAGAAATTCCTACAATTTAACTAAAAAGAAATAATACTATTTTAAGTTCAACTATGTCAATTTCTATGTAATTATGAATTGTATTTGTCTCGCAATTTAAACTTGCACAATATAAATAAATTTTCATTGTCAAATGTTATGAGTGAATAATGACCAGAGGAATAACATAATGATGCAATTCAATTGTCAATCATCGTGTACTTATGAAAACTGTGTCATGCATGCTTAAAAATTATATGATTCAAGGGATGGATCCAATGCTTTTCCACATAGGAAACACTTCCATATAAATATTCCCATATATGTAGCCTCCCTTATGCCTCTGTCCATGGACATACATATAATCAATGCATATTCCCGTCCATATACCTCCCTTTTGCCTCCCATCCATGGACATCCATGTGAGCTAGGTGCATCTAGGGTTTCCTTATGGAAGTAACTAAGAATCCACCTAAAAATTGTCATGTATCATGAGAAAATAATTGTAGATAATTATATCATATAAGTATGTAATATTCGTGTAAAATCTTGGACGTGATGATTTTTGTGAAAACATATGCATATGGAATGTTTCATGCTCACGTCACAATTAAGAATACTTGTAATTTGCTTGAATAAAGTTGTAGTACAAACTCATATATCAAATATCATTCATTATCAATGTAAAATAATCCAAATGGCGATATGAGAAATTCAACAAGCTTCAAAAAGTCTCTCAAATGAAATCTTGTAACTAAAACTTGAGTTATCATAATTAAAATAACTATAGTTTATAGGGAATACACATGCAATCAAATAAAGAAGAATTCCACTCAAAGCTTAAGTCAACCTTCCAAATAATTCAAAATAAAATAAAACATGTTCATATTTAATTAGATAATTTCAAATAAAACTTATCATTTGCATCATATCAAATAATACATATCAACTTCTCTTCACTTTCAATATCAACAATTGCAGCATGACATTTCAAATATACAGGCACAAACATGTTTATTAATAACAAAGAGGTATGCTTAATATAACACTAGTATATCTAATTATTGCACATTACTTATATCACATAAACAGATTCAAATGTACTCATAGAACATAACCATTACATCAATCAATAGACTAATCAAATTAGACTTCACCAATAAATGGTTTCCAATATTTAGGATAAATGGAAAATATTAAAGTAGTGGATATGGAAAACTAAGGGCTAAAGCTTCGTGAAAGACAAGAATTTCATTAATGGAAATTAAGGGGTGAGAAATAAGTTATAACCATCAAGTTGGATTTAAATTACTTACATGCAATACATTTCTATAACTTATCTAAATAGTATAAGAAAATGGAATGATTATATTCGGATAAAGAGAAAAAGATAGACATAATGTTGGAATAAAAATAAATCTAGGTAGTGGCATTCCAGATATTATGGTTAGAAATAAGGAATATAGTAGATGGAGAATACTTATCAGCAAAATAGAAAGGTATAGCATACTGGATATACCCTTAAGAGTTTGAATTGAGTAGATAAAGTAAATTACCAGTAAGTAGAAATTTATAAAAATATAAAAAAAATTTAAATAGAATCTTACAATGGAGACATACAAAATTATAATTACGAAGCTGTAAAATCAACATGCTCATCCCTCTGTATATGTGACATGGGATGGAGAACAATGGTGATGGAAACTGGGAAGCTGACCCTATGAATATAAACTGCAGATATCTTGATCCCCAATGTTAATTGTTATTTTTGTTAGGAGTATTTATTGGGCTGAGTTAACTTGTGAATCCTCTCAAATCAATCTAATGATCATATATTGAATTGGTTTGGATTGTGTTCGTATGTTAGTTTGAGTTTATTTTTTGCTCAATTAGCATAGTACGGTCGGGTTGTTGGTTAGAAATTCCCAACCTGTGAACCCACGCAAAAATATTTTTTTTTTATATTTTTATTAATACAATGTTATTTTATACAGGTTAAATTAGAATTTTTAGTTTATATTTTTTATATTTATATTAGTACTTTTATTAATTTGTGTTTGTGAAATGATATTTTTTTTAGTTTGGGATGTTTTATTTGTATTATTTAAATAAAATTTAATTTTTTATACTTTTTTTTGTAATTATTTTTTTCTTATTCTTAACATTGGAACTTAACCCAACCCAACCCATAGATGTGTGGATTGGGTTGGTTTGATTTGATAGAAAATTTTTCACTAATCTAACCCGGGCAACACAACAATGTGTAAGTCAGAATACAAAACCATTCAACCCGACCCAAACCTATCCTTGAACACCGCTAATTTTTGTGGATTAAATTCTTATACCATAAAAATTTTAATATATTGTAAACACTTAATTTTGTTCAGGTAATTTTTAAAATTTAGAAAAATAACAAAAATACAAAAAAAAAATTAAAATGCTAAAATAATAAAAAAAGCAATAAAATAAAAAAAGAAGAAGAGAAAGAAATAAAACAAAAATACTTTGCAACCCAATCTTTTTTTTTTGTTATTCTAAGTTCATTTCCCTTTCCCTTAACTCATTTTTTTTAAGCTCAACGCTACCTAAACTAACCCAATCCATCCAATTGACCCACAACCCTATCCAAGTCACCTACCCATAACCCATATCTCACTTTAACCTACCCAACTTATATCTTTTCACTTTTAAATACCTAGCCACCCTCTTTTTTTCCTCTCTCTCTCTCTCTCTCCCACTTCATTTTCTTCCTAAACTCACGCCTCATCGCTTCTTCTTCACCCACTTTCTCTTTTTCCCACACACTCACCTATTCTTTTTCTCATCTCCTTCATTCCTTCATCTCATCCATCCAAACTCTCTCTTTTTTTTTTCTCTCCATGGTTTTTGTTTTGTTTTGTTTTTTGTTTTTCTATCTCTTTCACACACACAAAAACTAGTTTCTTTTCTTCTTTAAACACACATACCCTCATCTTCTCATTTTCACTATTTTTTATTTCTTTTCTTTTCAGTATCTAAATTTAATGTTGTATTTTGGGTTATCTTAAAAGGAGAAGTGTGAGTAAGGGAGAGGGCGAGTTAGCTTTCATAATCATTAAAGAGGTAACTATCTTTTCATCCTTGGTTGATTTCTTTTCCTTCTAATTTTTTTATTTTTTATTTTTTTCTACTATTTTTGTTCTATTTTCAATATTTTTTTTATTTTTTATTTCTTTTTTAAATATATTTTTATTACTTTATTTTCTTTTAGTTTGTTTTTACTATTTATGGTTTTATTTGTAATATGTTTATTTTATTTTATTTTTTTGTTAATTCTTTTTTTTACTGTTTTTAGTTGCTACATTTTTATCTATTGTTTTTAAGTTATATTGTAGTTGTTGTTTTATTTTATTTGTTATTTTTAAAATAGATTTTGATCCCAATACTTTTAGTAATTTTATTTTGGGTCCCAATATTTTTAGTAATTTCATTTTGATCCTAATACTTTCAGTAATTTTATTTTGACCTCAATACTTTTAGTAATTTCATTTTAACCCCTTTATTTTCATAAATTATACTTTGGCCCCTTTATTTTCATAAATTAAATTTTGACCCCACTGTTTACATAAATTATATTTTGGCCCCCACTATTGACATAAACTATATTTTTGGTCACACTATTTACATAAATTGTATTTTTAACCCCAATATTTTGAGAATTCTATTTTGACTTAAGTACTTATGGGAATTTCATTCTTACCCCTATTCTTTTTGAAATTCTAGTTTTGTCATAAAAATTGGGAAAACTAAAATCTATTTAAGGATAATAAAATCACCATTTTTGTTTCATTTGTGAATGTTTAAAAGACTTTTAGTAGAAGTTTTGTCTTTTTCAAAGTCCTAAACCTTCGTGACATTCAGTAGAGTTACATACTCCCCGATATCCTAAATTTCACGGGCTTTTAGTGGAAGTTCATCTTTCCTAAAGTCTCGACTATTACCTTTTTAGACTTTCTGTGAAATTTTATTTTCCAAAAGTCTCAATTTTCAAAGGCTTTTTAATATATACTTTCAAATGTTCTAATTTCCATGGGCTTTCAGTGCAATTTTATTTTCCCAAAACCCCAACTTTCATAGGCTTTTAGTGGAGGTTTATCCTTCTCAAATGTCCTGATTCATTTTCCAGACTTTATGTGGAATTTTATATTCTCCTAATGTCCTAACATTCTCAGGTCTGAGATCATACATCTCACCTAATCAACTTATCCAAATATTCCGAACTACGTTGACCTTGATCCCTTTCGGGGTACGTAGGCACTTACATGGTAAGGCAGGTATAATTAGTTCTTTCTCCATCTTTGTTTATTATTATTTTACTAATAAAAATGGGTAATTTAAATAAATTAAAATTTTTAAAGCACGAACAATGTAGGGTAATCTCCTTAGAGATGGACGTTGTGGGGTGCCTAACACCTTCCCTATACGTAATTAGACTCCCGAACCCTTCATCTGGTTCTGAGGGCCAGTTTTCCTTTCTTTTTTTAAGGATCCCAATTATCCTTCCAATTAATTGGTGGCGACTCCCATTTTCTCTGCGTTTTTCCTTACACGCTCAAAAGTCATAAAATGATGGCTTTTTCACCGACCGTCACATTGTGACATATATTATGTTATGTGTTTGTTAAATATCCATAATCCCAAGGAAGATTAAGTATATTCATCAAAATCGAAAGGCTGAAACAGGTAATTCTTAGATTGTACCTACTGTTAACTGGAGTTGAGAGGTCTTCCAGTTCCACTTGAAGTATTTGTGTTACTTTCAAAAGATTCTCTAATTAATATATGCTCTTAGTTTGTGATGTGAAACATGGATTTGTTCATTACACTCCTTTGAGGAGGGAGAGAAAGATGATTCTGATAGAGAGTTTTCTAGCTTGCATATATAATGTAGAATAAATATTTGGCTTCAAAGGAATAATCATTCCTTGCTATGCACTTTTCCAAATTATTCTATAGACTCTATCTTCATCTTCATCAGAAGAATAATCCAATTCAGTGGACGAAGAGCCCTGATATTAGTGACAGTGTTATCTTATAAGAGAAAAGATATAATATATGTGAGACTACATATAAAATAGCCTTATTTTTGGTCTTTTATTATTATAAAAGCTTTAATGTGGTCCCATTATTTTTTATTTAGACAATGTTTTTCTTTTATATTTTTAAAATATTCAATTAAGTATCTTCATCACATTTTTATCTATCCACAAATAAAAACTGATGACGTTGTAGCTAATTAGCATAGTAGACCCATTGTTGTTCACGTAAGGTGACAATTTGACAAATTATGAAGTAAAATTATGCTAAACAAGCATAGAAAAATAAGAGGAAGAAAGTAAAATTATGTGCATCCAATGTGATTTCACTTTATTATCTATCAAATAGTTACACCATATATATAATAATAATGCCACATATGTTAATTAAACACAACATTAACATTTTATGGATTAAAATATGACAGGAGAACTTAATTGACAAATTTTTTAAATATAGAAGGACAACACTGTTTATATTGACTAAAAAGGGACAAAATTAAAACTTTTACTAAATTAAAAGAACTAAAAGTGTACTTAAATCAATAAAAAAATAAGTAGAATCTATTAATTAAAAATAGGTTTTATGTTTTTTTGTTCATAAGGCCAGTTTCTAATTGTAAATTGCTATATTCTTAAAGTACAACCACTCGAGAGTGTACTACAAATTCAAGATGTTTAGTTGAACTTGTTATTGATAGTGTTAATTTGATTTTCATATCATACAAACCTTTATGATTTTTCCTCATGAGACAATATTTTATTATAAAATTATTTACATAATTTATTATTTTATATTAAATCAATGTTAAAGAACTAGACGCCTGAACAATAGTGTAAAAATATCAATGTTAAAAATTGATAAAGTAGACGCCTCTACTTTATCAAATTTTTAATAATTGAACCATATTATTTGGGGATAAAATGTGAAAAAGAGTACTCTCTTCTTTACTCTTGAATGTAGTATTAGGTTTTTAAGCTTTTAGGATTCTTTTTTCAGCATTTTGGACTTCCCATTTCTTCTGTTTGAATATCTTTTTTAAGGGTAAATTATCTTGACATATCTTAAGATTTAATAATATAATATTTGATACTTTTTTTGTTTATGAAATGACACTTAGTTCTTTTATAAATATGTGAAAAGACTAATTTATTTTTGTTTCTCATTCACCTATTAAATTAATATTAAGGATAAATTAGTTTTTATATTTTTATAATGTGTAATGACCACCTATGTAATTGTTAATGATCTTCTTAAGAATTTTATTATTCCAAATTATGTTGATTTGATAATAAACCTTTCTTATTTAATTCAAAATAATATATATATATATATATATATAGATGGATAGTTTTGGAAAATAAGCTAGGTAAGAATAATATATTTTTATATAGACTTAACTATGCTTTGTTTAAAAAATATAAAAAAATATTTATTAAAATTTAATGTTTCTTTTATTTTGCAATTGTAATTAGAAAGATGGATCCTAGTACCAACTCCTAATCCTTTAGACATAATGGACATTTTTTTCTAGCCAAATCACTTGACTTTTTTTTTTGGGCCAAAGCATATAGTGTGGTCTGATTTCCAACAACTTCTTTTGCAACCACATGACCTTTCCAGAGATTTCTCTTGCCCTAATTATCTTGCGACTTTAGTCATTTTCTAGTTGTACGAGTAAGCATTCATTCCAAAATTTCCCTTAAGCAGACTCTATTTTCTTCTTTTCTCAACCACCATTTCCTCTTTCCTGTCCATCTCGTCACAGTCACTGTTTTCTTTCCTAATCGAGTAGACGACCCATCCCCTGCTTACTCTATAATCGTGAACATCAGAAAAAGGCAAATCAAAATAGAGGAGCATCTTGTGTTCCAACATGAAAGGGAAAGGAAGCAGAATTTTTCTAGCAAGCAATAGGTTATTTGTTGTAGCAATGGATCTTCACTTTCCTCTTTCCTTTAAGCTCACTGAGATTCTCACACCTTAGGTAGCTACCATAAATGAAGTTTGGAGGAAGAAGTACTAGCTTGCCAGCAAGAAATGCCCTTCCTTAGTCCTACGTCACTTGGGACTCTATAGCTGCCGTAGGGAACACACTTGAATATTTTGTTTTTTTTTTCTTCAAAAAACCTAACTACCATAGCTTCATTTGGAGTTATTTGACAAAGCCTTGTTCAATGGGAATGTGTTCTAAGTTTGGGAGGGGACTTTAAAATATGACAGTAGAGTTGGTGAAAATCACGAAATTTCATTTAGGATTTGACCTAAAGTGGAATCTCCAAATTTTGAAGGACAACTTATTTTTTTTATCAAAGCTACAAAAAGTGGAATTCTCCAATTTTAAATGTTATTTATTTGTTTGAAACATATTAGACATGTGAAGTTTAATATTTAGAAGAGTTGTGAGGAAAATGCCCTTTTCAATTAAATTTTATGTTTTGCAATAATATTTTCTAATTTCCTTATCTCCATGAAGTGATTGGGCATTATTTAAATTTTATCTTATCTTTGTATAAAAGTGTGTGGACACTGAAAAGTATCTGATTTTTTGCAATTATATATCGGTTAGAAGTTATTCTCTTTTATTATATTCTATTATTTAAAATACTATGAATTGTGAAATTATGAAGTATTTTTGGTGGATTCTTTAGCTACTTCCATAGAGAAACCCTAGGTGCACCTAGCTTATCTGGATGTTCATGGACTATGTTATGGAATATTGCCATTCATGAGCGTGGCTCCGAATATGTGTAAACACTAGATTTTGTCCAGTCACTAAAATAAGATAAGTAAAAATAAAAACCAAAAAAAAAAATTGGGCCAGCCCAGTAATATACAAAACTGGATAGCCCAAACCACCTGGTCCAATCCGGTTGACCATACCTGGATGCCTGACCCAGATCGAACCCATAACCCAGATCCTCTAAATCCCTAAATCCCTAAATCCCCAATTTATGCAAGACCCTCGGTTTCCCTCACCTCTGTTCCCTCTTCTCTCTACTTTGCGGTCTCTTCTGGCATCTCGCTGTCCTCCCGGATGAACTGCCGCCCATCGCCCATATCTTCTTTTCAATCACCTGCGAGTTCGCTTTTCCCCATCTAATCTCCCCAACCATAGTCACGCACGCCTGAAAATCACCATGATTTCTAGCCCCAAATCTCACCAATCTCGTCCTTCATCTTCTGAGCAAGGAAACTTTGAACAAATTTCTTTTTTTGCTTCGTTTAAATGTTGTTGATTCGATTGCTTGATCTTCGCCCTGGAGAAAGAAATCGATTAGGGGGAGATGGTCCTCTCTCAACTATAAAAGGAAGACACCAACATAAAGCAAAAGGCACCCAATAGACAACCAACAGAGAGCTTCGGAGGAGAACACCCAAGAGTGAGACCAACCGATAGCCAAGAGAGAGCTACTAAGAGTGGAGAAAGAGGGAATTTGGCTCAGAATCAATCTTTCTGGAGGAATTAGTATAGGGATTTTGGAGTTTAAACCGAATTTGGGGGGGTTTCGTTCTTGAAAGGTATATAGTTCTGTGATGCCCATCATCCCTGTAATCTCAATTTCTTTTATTGTGAGTTTTCCCAATTGTGTGTTACTGCTACATTACTTGTGAACTTGAGAAGTACAGGGTGTTTTTTTTAGTCACGGTTTGTGATATTCGGGTCAAAACCGTGAAGCTTGATTATTGCTAATTGATTAGATTTATAAAATGCTCCTGGCAGAGTGTGTATTTGTATAGTTTAAAGATATATTTTAAACTTGTTTGATTTGGGGATGAGATATGCTGTTGAACAATTTTTCAATTGCTGGCTATTCAGGCTACAATTAATTTAAGTTGATTGGGTTGTTATTCTGGTTTTGGGTTGGTTGCATCTGTGGTGATTTTTTTTCCTTTTGTAGTATAATCCTTCTTAATTTGCTTGTTTAGTCTTGGGAAGAGTAAATGTGATAACTGATTCTATATGCTGCATTGTTTTTCATCCTCCCATCACTTCTCGGCCAGATTCATGAATTGCTTCCAAGCTAAAATGTGATATTAGGTGGTTTTCTGTATTTAGCATGATTTTTCTACCCTGCAGTTAGTCTGTTATGCCCATCTTTTATAAATTCCAACAACAGGTAGTTGATTGCTAGTGTATTTGTTATGATTAGCCTATATGATTACTCAAGGGTGTTAATTCTGGGACATATAATTGGGCCTATTCTTAATGACATGAATTCTGGGAACATGTTTGGATACTTGAGGGCCTATTCTCAATGACATGAATTTTGGAAACATGTTTGGATACTGGAGGGCATTAGTTGGTATTCCCTACTTACTTAAGATTGATTCTGGCATGATCAGTTTGATGGTTTCACTTTGGTATTAATTCTGCCAACATCCCCTGCTTGTGTGAAATTAATTATGCTTAATGTTTTTTCCAAACTAAATCGTGATATCAGATGGTTATCTTTATGATCTTTTTATCTTGCAGTTGGCTTTGAGCTAATCTGTCATGCCTTTATTAATTGGTTGATTCTGTTAGCCTATTGGATTATTTAAAGGTGTTGATTTTGGAGGCATAATTAATTCTGGTTCCTAATGGTATGAATGCTGGAAATACATTTGGTCTTTACTTGATGGCATCAGTTTTGGAGTCTTGCACTTACATGGTTCTATTGGGTTAGCTTTTAGTGTTTTATTGTCATGATAGTTTTATTCTAAGAGGATGGGCTACTGGCATACTCTTAAACTAGCTTGAAATAAGAAAGGAATATATATTTTGGGCTAAAACCGATATAGGGCAGCCATATCAAAAGAGCTTTGATAGTGTGGTATTAATCTAGTGCATGATTTGTGTGAGACCTCAAAGCTATGGTCAATCTTTCAATATTTTCTATATCTTGGTTAAAGTAAGGCACCTTATTGCTGTTATTTTTTTAATATTTATTTTAATTATTTTATTTTATTTTTCTTTGTTATTTACTTTATTTTGTTTATTTTATTCTTTGTAATCTCCGAAAATCCAATTGGTTATAATTTTGTTTTTTAGGGATTCAAATTAATTTAAAGGTTTCAAGGGCCCCGGGAAATTATTTTCACAAAAGAGGGTTCAAGGCCCAATGATTTTAAAGTGGCTTCATGGCCCAATCAAACATTTTCAATAATAGAATCCAAGCAAATTTAGTACCCTTGTAAGTGATGAGATTTTGATTCAAATACCTTCAATGACATTCTTCTATCTTTAACATTTTCGAAATGGTATTTTAGTTCTGATGCTTTTGAAAATTCTATTTAAACCCTATACTTTTAAAAGGAACTATACTTTAGTCCCTATACTTTTAAGAATATAATTTGACCCCATATTTTCAAGAATTACATTTTAGCCCCCTAAATTTCCTAAAAGTCACATTTTGACCCATTTCTTTCAAATCTTTTTATCGCCCCATTACTTTCATAAATTACATTTTGAACCAATTGTTTATTTGAATTATATCTTGGTCCCGTTATTCACACTAATTACATTTTGGTTACACCATTCGTAATTGTTTCTTTTTAACCCTTATACTTTAAAGAGTCCTGTTTTGGACTCTAATACTTTCAGTACATTACATTCTTACCTCATTATTTTAACAAAATTTCATTCTTCTAAAAGTGGGTAAATTAAAATTTGACAGAGATTGATAAAATTTCTACTCGTTTTCAAGGGACTTTTAGTGGAAGTTTAAAATTCTCCAAAGTTTCAATCCTCGTGGCACTAAGTGGGGTAATATACTCCCCAGTGTCCTAAATCTCACAGGCTTTCAGTGAAAGTACATCTTTCCCGAAGTCTCAATTATCCATTTTCTCATACTTTCAGTGGAATTTTATTGTTCTCAAAGTCTTCATTTTCTGAGGCATTTAGTGGAGGTATATTCTTCCCAATGTCCTGATTCATTTTCTAGGCTCTAAGTGGAATTTCATGTTCCCCTAATGTCCTAACATTCTCAGGTTTGAGATCATACATCTCACTTAATTTATTTATCAAATTATTTCAAACTACGTCGACCTTGATCCCTTTCGGGGTACATAGACACTTACTTGGTAAGGCAGATCTAGTTATTTATTTTTTCTATTTTTGTCCATTATTATTTTATTAATAAAAAGAGGTAATTTAAATAAATTAATTTTTTTAAACACAAACAATTTAGGGTAACCATCCTTAGTGATGGATGTTGTGGGGTGCCTAACACCTTCCCCACACGTAATTAGACTCCCGAACCCTTCCTCTGGTTTCGAGGGCTAGTTTTCCTTTCAATTTTTAGGATCCCAATTTCCTTCTAATTAATTGGTGGTGACTCCCATTTTCTCTGCGTTTTCCCTTACACGCCCAAAGTCATAAGCGATGGTTTTTCACCAACCGTCATGTTGTGACAATATGAAATATCTATTATTTGATATCTATACTTGATAGGAAGCTCTGCTTCGAATGAAATATCTATTATCTGTATCTGTTTTTGTTAGAGTTTTTCTTGTGAAGAAGCCATGGATCCATCCTATTAACTGATTCTCATCTTTATGAACAGAGTATTATGTTATTAAAGTGTGATTTTTCTCTATTGACTATAACTTGTTGTTTGGCTTAATAGTGATGTGATTTTTGAATAAATTGAGAGTCTATCCGTTCAGAATAATATCTGTACATTCTCAGGGTTATATATATATCCAACTTCCTGTTGTTAATAAGCTAGAAATTTTTTTGGGTTGTTTATACTCACTGAGTCTATGACTCACCCCTCTTATTTTTCCACCAGATTATGCTGCAGGTTTTCCTAGGAATGAATGGAGCAACAGTCGGGATATTGGACAGTTGGATTAGGTTATGCATATTCTTGTGTTGATTAAGAGTCTTGCATATTGTCTTTTATTGGGATACGCTTCAGTTTTTGTGTTATGGCAATGGAGGCCTATTTTATGTGTTAAGGTGGGCCTATTCGTCATGTTAGTAATTTGAGTCTTCTTTGCATTAAAGGTATACATACGTGTGAAGGTTTGTGGGAGGCCATCTTTTTGATGGTTTCCTACGCTGGTCATGTGTCCTAGACTAGGGCATGACATAATGAAACCAAATATTATTTAAAAAACAAAAAAAGAGTATGGAGGGCCAAACTTCATAAAAAATTAAGAAAACATTCCATGCTTTCTTTTTATTGAAGTTGTGTTACTTTGCTTTTGGTTTCTTTTTTATTTGATTTTAGTCATTGTGTTTTGTATAATTAATGGATATTAGTTCCACATTATAGGTGAATCCCCCTAAAACAAAAAGCTTCTTCATTTTATATTACTAGCCATTTTTTTCAACAATCTATTAAATCTAATACCTACATTATAATTCCTTCAGATTATCACTTGCTTTATGCTTAATGAAACTTGTGTGTCTTCTCTCATATTTAAGTGAATCGCTATGCATTTTTCATTCAACTTTTTTTTTTTTTATAATTATTCTTCTTTGCATATTCAAAGAAGCATGACTTTATGAAAGGTTTAAAAGATGCCATCATTGTATACACATTCATAATAATTCTATTTACAAAATTTTTTAGATTAAATTATTGAACAAATTATTTTTTGATGTTCAATGGACACCAAATTTTTATATGGTGTCTCATGAATAGGAAGTTTTTAATTGGTGCAAAGGCGATATTCACTTTTTTATTTTTTTCTTTTTTATAAAAAATAGTTACTCTATTGTAAAGAGAAAAAAAAATACTTTGGCACCAATTTAAATCTCTGATCTAAAATAAAAGTAATCTACAATCATCATTTAAGACTTTTTTTTACCAAGCAAAAGAATCCTGAAACAAAATTTACCGAAGAAAATATAGAAAAGCATAAAAGATACTGAAAGCAGAAAACAGAGGATCAAGATCAATTAATTGCGAGTCCAAAAGAATTGGGTCTGATTAAAGAATGAATCACTCTCTCTTTTTCTATTGTATCTAGATTCTTATTACTTGTCTCCAATAAATGTTATAATTGTCTTCAACAAGCCCTCATCACCTTCTTCCCTCTACTACGAATTTCTTCATCATGCCAACACTCAAATTACCCACATCTTGATAGCCCAATTTACAAACAAAATAACCAAATTTTATCAAATAATAAGTTAAGAAAGAGAGAGAGAGATGTGATAAAACCTCAATCAATTTATAGGTAATCTTCTTCTCTCCACATTATTATTTAATATTTGGGTGATGTTATGAAAAGTTCAATTTCTCTATACACTAAGTTCTGACAACATTAGATGTAATTTGAAATTTTTATTTTAATTATAAAATGAACTTCAAGATGTATCTAATAATATAGTAGTTTTTTTCTCAAATTCTAAAGCATTGATTTAGTGTTGAAATGGAGTATGTCATATGCCATTAACCATCTTGTCATAAATTTAAATATTATAACCTAGAGAAACTAACTTCCTAGGACTGCCATTGTTGGTGTTAAACCAAAGAAATATAAAACTGATATAAGAGAAAATGATTTTGGAGGAGCATAATCTTTATTTATTAAAATGCTCTATATATAGAGCTAAAAGTTTAACAAAAACCAACATACTTGGTTGAACAAAATACTTAAATAACAACTTCCTAATATCTAGTAATTCAAAAAAATTAACTACTTTCCTAAAGACTAGGTCTTCACAATTATCTTCTTGAAGGCTTGATTATGTTTTGACTTAATCTTTATCACTTCAACATATGCCGCTTCTTTAGGCATCTTTACAATACTCCTCCTTGCCTTAGTAGCTGCAGAGACCTAGCTTTCCTATTAGAGCTTCAAACTTAGCTTTTGACAAAGCTTTTGTTAAAACTTTTAACCTATAGGTCTGCATGTCTTAAGTTGGTTGGAAAGACTATCTGCTCCTCCTCTATGAGATTCAAAGCAAAACTTTTTGCTTTCTTTTTTATCTTAAACACTTCTCTTCCTTTTGCATCCTTGATCATGCACCATTTATCTTTAAATATAACTTTGAATCCTTTTTCAATCAACTGTCCAACACTAATCAAATTTTGGTTTATCTCAGGCACATATAAAACATCAGAGATATATTTCAAACTTGTTAAGATTTCTATAGCAAATGTTCCTTTGCCCTTGACTAAAATATATTTACCATTTCCAATTTTCACATTGGAAATTACAGTTTTGTCAATTTCTTTGAAAAGAGCCTTGTCATTTGTCATGTGGTTTGTACAACCACTATCAATCAGCCAAATATCATTGGAACTGTTGTTGGTCATAAAACTTGTTGCTACAAATAGTAGCTCTTCTTCTTGTTCAGGAATTGCATTTGGCTGCTCAGCAACTACATTTGCTCTCCCTTCATTTTTTTGTGACTTACATATTCTTTCCATATGCCCAAGTTGACCACATTTTCTGCATTTTATATCTGGTCTCCACCAGCATCTCCTTTATGGATGACTTATTTTTTTACAAAGAGGATGTGGTGGGTATGTTTCTTCTTTATTGTCCAGACTTTCAAATTTGTTGTTGTTCCTCCTATCTTGCCTCCTAAATTATGTGCCTTTGCTTAGAAAGCACCCTGCACAGTTTTCTCTTGTCTCATAATTCTTCTTTGCTCCTATGCCTATAATGCATTTACTAGCTCTCCCAAGGATATACTTGATAAATCCTTCGACTCTTCTAAGGAAGAAATCTTAGATTCATTATTTTTAGGCATAGTTACAAGAATTTTTTGCATAATTCGTTCATCAGGAAAATCATTACCTAGTAATCTCATCTTGTTTACTACCCTAACAACTTGTCGGAGTAATCTTTAATATTTTCTGTCTCTTTCATCTTTTGCATTTCGAATTCTCTAATCAACTTGAGCACTTACATGTTTTTGGTTCTTTCATTACCTTGGTATTGCTTTTTGAGATAATCCCATATGTCTTTCGCTGAATCTAAGTTCATTATTTTTGTGAAAACTATATTTGACACAGCAGAAAGAAGACAAGCTTTGGCTTTGAACTTCCTAGTCTTCCTCTCCTTGTCTATCTTTAGTTGAGCCACTGTTGAATTTGCAGGCAATGGTGAGTGGCATAAACTTCATCTACAGTTTCCCAAAGATTTAAGGCCTCAAGATGAATAGTCATCTTGATAGCCCATGCTTGATAATTATCACCATAAAAAATTGATGGTGTAATATGTGAGAATGTGGTTTCGGTTTCCATTGCTTGGTGTTTTATAGTGTTTATGGTTTTGTATTTATAGATTCACGCAACGCACAAATCCCTCAAGATAAAAGCTCTGATACCATTTGTTGGTGTTAAACCAAAGAAATATAGAACTGATATAAGAGAAAATGATTTTGAAGGAGCATAATCTTTATTTATTGAAATGCTCTATATATAGAGCTAAAAGTTTAACAAAAACCAACATACTTGGTTGAACAAAAGACTTACTTAAATAACAACTTCCTAATATCTAGTAATTCAAAAAAATTAACTACTTTCCTAAAGACTAGGTCTTCACAATTATCTTCTTGAAGGCTTGATTCTATTTTGACTTAATCCTTATCACTTCATCAGCATATGCAGCTTCTTCAGGCTTCTTTACAACAGCCATGCAACTAAAAGAACCACATTGCCACGACTTTCTCCCTACTAATGTGCCACTTCAGCACCCTGTTACAGAGGCTCCCCCCATTCACTGTGACCCATGATTCTTATGATTGGTTTGTGGTTCCTCACAGAACATCTTATCCTATCACCTTCCTATTAGCATTTTAACAGGTCTATAATGCAGAATAAATACTAAAGGATCAAAAATAAATAACTGTAGTGCTCAAGAACGGTACCTCTAGCCATTGGTGCCGATCACGTACGTACGCTGTGTGTCTCTGATTTGGCACTTCCAAACTCTTCTCACTCTTGTTAGATGGTGTAAAACTGAAGGAGATTAAGTTAGTGAGTTTGGGGACCAAACTGTAGTATTTATAGCCAAGCTCCCATCAAGCGTTCAATGGCTACGTGTCAAGATACCACTATTTCAGAATATCATGGGAGTTCTAATTGCTCTATCATGGGGAGCGGTTTTAACTGCTCCTTGAATGTGATAAAGACTCTGAAAGAAGTTCCGTGGACCATTTCAAAACCTCCTAAAATGAAGGGAAGCTTGAGAACCATTTCTGCAAACCATCTCAGTGGTTAACGGCTCCATTTAAATGAGAAACGGTTAACACTTCCTTCATAGAAGCCAAGCATTTTAGGCCTATTCTCATCTTCTAATGACCTCTTAACTCTTTCTATAATCACTATAATACCCTTATTCTCCTCTTCTACAAAGATATAATACAACGTTACTTGTACAAAAATGGCTTCTTAAGTGCCTGAAAACTTAGCTTTAATCAACGGTGATGATGAAGTCAAAGGCCTGGAAGTTATTGAAATCAACGGTGCTCTTCGTATGTCCTTGATGGAAGAATCACCATGTATTGAGAGAGATGATGATGATAGATTAAATAGCATAATAAGATCACTTAAGGCTGAAATCAGTGTTGGTGGTGCGATGGATGGTTGTGATTTAACACTGGTTGAATTAGAATTAGTCAGCAACGTAGAGGATATTACTCGAACGTAGAATATGGGACCAATGGACGATTTGGATTATTGGGCTCCTTGTGATTTTGAGATGGGGTGCGTAGATATGGATTTGATGCCTTCATCACCGTCGGATGATAGCTGGTGCATTGAACCTGCTGGGGAGGAGATGGATGGGATAACTGAATTCTTTGATGGTTGTAATCATCAATTTTGAACAGACTTACAAATTTATAATAATTCAGTTGTATGTGATTGAGGCATTATTAATCACAAGGCTCCCTGTACATTATTTTTATTGTATTTCCTTTTAAAATTTATACTTTGGCCCAATAAAAATTTGAAAATTATCCTTTTCTCCATCATCTCTATGAATTTTCACATATCATGATAC